>LOEQ01002544.1:388107-400101 GCA_001685075.1 Bramus lutescens
GGCTGGTATCTCAGCGGCTATTGGCTGAAGGAGCGGAAGGAGCTCCCACAACTCAATATATCTTACCCATAAAGTCAACAGCAAGCCAGCAGAGGAGATCTGGGCAAACCTCAATTTGGTAAAAGCAATGTTATAGGAGTAGAGAGACTCGTCACAACCCAAACAAAATACCTCTGAAAACACTGTTCAAATATTTAGTTTAATGAACGATGTTTTGTCTTGATCTAGGGTTAAAAATCTAGCGAAATGACAGAGATGACTAAACTGCACTTTGCCGAACGTCCTCTGGGGCTCTCACTTTGAACTTTTGCTTTAGATAAGAGAAGGGAACAGTGAGATAATACAGGCTCATTTTCTCTGGCTTGCTCCTGAAGTGCAAATAGATTGACTTCTAAATACCAACCAATGCAGACAGTAAGGGTTGAAAGCCTCTGAGGAGAGTAAAAGAAGCTAAAGAGGATGGCAGTGTCCTCTCTGTCTCTTCATCTAGGGACCCAGAGTGTCCCGTAGGGTCGGCTTCTCATCCCACCCGAGGCAGTCTGGGTCATCTCCAGCGGCACAGGGCACGTCTGAGGCTGCAAAGCTCCTTGCCAGTTATGTCATTCCGGATCTCCCCTTTCCAGCTTAGAGTCTAATGGTTTCACACCCTTCTTATTATCTATATAATTCAAGAATTTATTAGACTGTTTGTCATATGAGAATGAAACACAGGTGCTCCAATCTTCTGTGAGTGGCAGAAACCCTGTCTCCTTTCAGGCAGAGGACTAAGGTCTGCTGCCCAACTCCTCCTGGTCTTTCCTTGTACTTAGGTCTCTTTGCCTTATATCCAACCTTCCTGCCTCTTCACACAGTGCTTGAGTTTTGGCAGAGAGTGATTGCTCATTGCTTATGCCCCTGGCCAGTACTCCCCACCTAAAGAGGGCTTTGTGTGTGTGTGTGTGTGTGTGTGTGTGTGTGTAGAAAATTTGAGAGATGACAAAGATTTTGCATATCAAAAATGTATATAACTTTCAGGTGAATATTAGACAACCATATTTTAATTCCAATGACAAAGTTCTTACTTCTAACTGGGTCTGCTTGTAAAACCAAGTCAGTCTTGAAAATGGCATTGAGTTAAAAAATATTTTGAACTGTCTTGATTGAACAAGTAGAATTTTTCTTTTATTGCCAAGACTTACACCTTTTTCCTTCTATTTTTCTAAGAAGAAAAATATGGAGACATTCAAGCCTCAAGTGGGTGGTCTTCTAGTCTCAATTAATATAACAATTACAGTTTTATATAGTTCTGACACTGTTATTTCTAAATATGAACAATTATGCTTGGAATCCAAGCAAGCAATAAGATGTGATAATTTTTATGAGAAAATTGGCAGCAGTAGCTGGAGGAAGAAAGCAATATCAACATACTCGAGATTTGAAAACTAATTAACATTGACTAAATAATTACAGGTTTATAAATATAAAATAACACTTTTATCTAAGCACCAATTAATTTCACTCTTGACCCTATTTTCTGAGTATAGTTGCACAGGGTATTTTAACTTTGTTTTATTTGTATTTTTGGGACAAGGTGTGAATAGCTCACGTTAACCTTGAACTCAGATTCTTCACTTTGGAGCCTCCCCATTACAGGTGTGTGCCCAGGTTCTTTTTCAACTTCTGTGATAGAAAAGTTTTCATAATTTTACAAATAGCAGGCAATATAGTTCATTCACACAACAGAAATTATGCACCTGACTCTGCTGTGTGTTGTTAACAAACTGAAAATTCAAAAACAAAAATGGAAGAATGTGGGATTGGAGAGATGTCTCCTTGGTCAAGAGTGTGCACTGCTTTTGAAGAGAACCCACACCAGCAGGCTCACAACTGCCTAGAACAACAGCTTCCAGGAATCCAAAGCAGCTTGCCTCTGCTGACATCTGTGTCCAAGTGCACACAATGACCCTGCACCACCTGCAAATAAAAACCCACAGCTATGCACAGTAAAAATAATGAGGACAATTAAAAATGGAGATGAATTCCTCAAATTTTTCTTGCCCTGGAGACAGATAAGAGGATGTTGTTTTAAAGCTGGATCAAACAATTAATAAATGGGACCTCTTGAAACTGAAAAGCTTCTGTAAAGCAAAGGACATGGTCAACAAGACAAAACGGCAGCCTACAGAATGGGGAAAGATCTTCACCAACCCCACATCAGACAGAGGGCTGATCTCCAAAAATATATAAGGAACTCAAGAAATTGGTCATTAAATGAACAAATAATTCAATAACAAAATGGGGTACAGACCAAAAGAGACAATTCTCAGCAGAGGAATCTAAAATGGCTGAAAGAT
Organism: Bramus lutescens; assembly: GCA_001685075.1. Taxonomy (NCBI): domain Eukaryota; kingdom Metazoa; phylum Chordata; class Mammalia; order Rodentia; family Cricetidae; genus Bramus; species Bramus lutescens. Next base: position 390,441 of record LOEQ01002544.1, read on the forward strand.
ACTAAAGGAAATGCTCAACATCCTTAGTCATCAGAGAAATACAAATCAAAACAACTCTGAGAATACCATCTTACACCTGTAAGAATGGCCAAGATCAAAAACACTGACAGCTTATGCTGGAGAGGATGTAGGGTAAAGGGAACACTCCTACATTGCTGGTGGGAGTGCAAACTGGTACAGCTGCTTTGGATATCAATATGGTGATTTCTCAGAAAATTAAGAAACAACCTACTTCAAGACCCAGCAATATCATTTTTGGGTATATACCCAAAGGATGCTCAATCATACCACAAGGATATGTGCTCAGCTATGTTTGCAGCAGCATTGTTTGTCATAGTCAGAACTTGGAAACAACCTAAATGCCCCTTGACTAAAGAATGGATTATGGAAAACATGGTACATTTACACAGCCGAATAACATAAAAAACAAAAATCAGTTTGAAATTTGCAGGCAAATGGATGGATCTAGAAAACACATATTGAGTAAAGTAACCCAGACACAGAAAGACAAATACAATATGTATTCACTCATCATTGGTTTTTAGATATAAAGCAAAGAAAAGCAGCCTACAATTCATAATCTCAGAGAACCTAGTCAACAAAGAAGACCCTAAGAGAGACATGCATGGATCTAATCTACATGGGAAGCAGAAAAAGACAAGATCTCATGAGTAAATTAGGAGCATGGGAACCATGGGAGAGGGTGGAAGGGGAGGGGAGAAGGGAGGGGAGCAGAGAAAAATGTAGAGCTCAATAAAATCAATAAAAAAAAACAGGATGAAATGCAAGGAAGACAACAAACTCAGGCAAACCACAGTCATTGATAGAGGAATTCAAGTGTGTCTTTTTAAAAAGCAATTGTCTGTAGATAAAGACTGCTCTTTGTTTCCAGTCACTCAGACCTGAATCATCACACAGAAACTATATTAATTACAACACTGCTTGGCCTATTAGCTCAGGCTTCTTATTAACTATCTCTTCCATCTTAAATTAACCCATTTCTATTAATCTGTGTATGGGCACGAGGCTGTGGCTCACTGATAACGGTCTTAAGTTTGGATTTTCCCATCTGGCTTCACTCTGCTAAGCCATTAACCAAAACAGCATTCTTCATCAACCAATAAAGCATCACATATACAGAAGGATACTCCACATCAATTTGTCATCATTATGTCAAAAGTGGTCTAACAGTGTTTCTGACTTTAAAAAAGTGCCCGCACAGCTTTAAACATAGTATGTATATACCAGATATGTCCATTTTTTATTAAAAATTTCCACCTCCTTCCCTCCTCCCATTTCCCTCCCCTTCCCCCTCCCTCTCCAGTCCAAAGAGCAGTCAGGGTTCCCTGCCCTGTTTTTATCCCATTAGGGCACAATCTATTTTTACAGGTTTGAATTTCCTAGTAATGGTAATTGGAAAGCTCCGTTGGACCCTGATCCGGGCTTTTCCCTAGAGATGATAATCTAGACTTGAATGAGTACCCTTGGGCCTTCTAGTAAGTACCTCAGACAGCCTCACAAGTAACATTTTGGATCTTCAAAATTGAAAGAAATCTAAAGGAACAAGAATAGGACATTTTTAAAAGTGAAAAAAAGCTATAAACGTGTCTGCCAAATGACTTGAAAAACAGTAGGTACAGTGGAATCAGGACTGTGATGGGCTCCAAAGGGAAGGTGTCCTGATCTGGGCACATTAGGGGTGTGTTACAAGCTTCCTCTTCCTCTGGAGAGGATGAAGCTGCAATCCCTTTGAGAGAAGTTTGTGAGGAAGTGCATAAAAACCAAATGTCTCTCAACGTGTTTGGAGCTCCATTTTCTGTTGGCTAAGCTGGAGAAGAGTGAAATGCATCTTTAAATTGTGAACAAGTACCAATACCACTTAACTCTTCAAGGATCACTGTCTTAGCGAAAGAAAGTTCATTCCAAATTCCAGTTTTGTCATAGTTGCAGCTGAGATTCTAAATGGAAAGCACAGCAATCATGTAATTTTTGTTAACAGGCAAGAGAAGAGCTTGAGTTTATCTTAAACCTACAGCGTGTTAGGTTCATGTTTTGAGTTGTTTCCATTCTAGCAATTAGTAGTGTGGAGATTTACTAATGTCAGTCTATAAACACAGCAAACTATAGCTTTAGACCCCCAAGAAAGTCACATGATAGGACAAGTTCAAGCTCAGGATATATGATAGGGACTCCTTAATCTGATGTGTTGCTGGGAGCAAGATCCCTGGGTAAGGGCAATTTAGAACAACTCAGTCTCATTGGTGCACATATGCAAACCCTACTCGGCACACTTACTGAAGATGCCTTTGCAGACAGATAGAAGGTAGAACATCCACTCTCTTGTTTTATATGTTCTTTTTTATTTTTCTTTTATTATTATTATTATTATTATTAAATATTTCAGCCAGCATCCCTCCTTCAGTCACACTGGGTCATTGATTGTTTCCAAATTTTTCCCCTGTTCTGGTCTCTGCTTGTGGAGACAGACACCACGCTCAGGGGCTTCTAGTGACTTCTAGCTCCTGCTTTCACAGCCATTGCTGTTTGAGCTGATAGGAAGCGAGAATTTGTTCATTAGCAACAGTCGGTTCTGTTTGTACTTGAAATGAAAGATCTCGGTAGTCTTCCCGAGGGCTTCTCAGCATCCTTTGTGGCATTCTTATCCTAAGGGAGGGATATGTTTTTGTATGTAATTGATTATAATTATATTGAAAAAATTAATTGCTGTATTGTACAAGAAAATTATATTCTTGCCTCCCTCATTGACAGAGTACCTTGAGAATCAAAGCTGAAGAGCAGATACATTTTAGAGACGATCAATGTCAAATTGTTCTGCAAGGCAGCAGCCTGGGTGACAGTGTCTTTTGTATAATTCAGCTTCTTGAAGAAACAATTTAGGTAGTCCTTGTCAGGTTTTGCCATGTGATTAGATTCAGAGCGCTAAAGGAAAATCCTCTAAATGTTTCCAGTAAAAATGTTGAATTAAGTTTTCATGCTGTTAAATGAGTTAAACACTACTTCTTCACCGAATATCAGAGAGTCATTATTTTAAAACTCAGACTAATGATAATGACTGACATTTATTAAACAGTTACTACATGCCCCATACTTCGTGAGCAAATTTTATATATTATCTCATTAAATCCTCATAATAGGCATCAAGAACTATAAATATATCCCCTTAGAAGTACAGGAGCAAAATTACCCATGAGTTTTGTTGTGAGGACCTGAAACAACACATGACAACAAATAGTGAAATTGAATAACTTATAACAGTTATCATTCCTTAGTTTATACACAAGAAAAGGAAAATGGTCTAAAAGAGTTTTAATGTGCCTATATGTGACTATGGAGGCCAGAAGATGTAAGGGTCTCATCAACAGTAATACTGCCTTTAAAGCAGGATCTCTTATGGGCTATTAACTCACCAATTTGGCTAGCCTGGCTGCCCAGTGTATTCCAAGAACCCAACTGTCTCTGCCTGCCTGAGGTTAGACTTCTGTGTTACCACAGCTGACATTTTTACATATGTTTTAGGGATTGAACTCAGATTCTCACACTTGCAAGGCATGTGACCCCTTACCCATTGAGATAGTCCTCCAGAGTGATAAACTGGTTCTGGTGTAGGAGGCCCTTCTGTATTTGTGTTGCTTTCATTGGTTATTAAAGAAACTGCCTTGGCCTAGTTGATAAGGCGGAACTCAGATAGGCGGGGAAGACAGAACAGAATTCTGGGAAGAAGGGCAGAGTGTCAGATGCCATGAATCTCCGGTCTGAGACAGAGGTAGGTTAGAATCTTGCCGGTAAGCCACAATCACGTGATGATACACAGATTTAATAGAAATGGGTTAATCAAGATGTGAGAGTTAGCCATTTAGAGGCTAGATCTATTGGGCCAGGCAATAATTTAATTAGTACAATTTCTGTGTGGGTATTTCGGGGGTTAAATTAGCCAGGCAGCAGGATGCAGCCCGCACCTTCTACAACATGGTTCCCTGTCGTACGAGTCATTTACCTGTTAGCCATTAGATCAAATTTGCATCCTGTGAGGCTGATCTTCTTAAGGTGTCCGGTCCTCTTGAAAAACAAAAATTAGGGCTTCTTTAAAAATTACTCTTGGTCATATGTAAGTCCAAAAACCTTCCTTTTAACTGGCTTTGAAAGTGAGACAGGGTTTTCTAAAACATGGCATTGGCTTGGTTTGAATGATATCTTTTCTTACCAGCACGTAATTAAGCTTTCCCCCTTTCTCCTCCTAAGACTATATAGGTGCCATGTGTCTATTCTTCCTTCTGTATAAGCTACTTCAATAAATCACAATTATTGTGCAGTTGGGACTCTACCACTCAAATAGATGCCAGGCACTTGTCAGCAATGTCATATTCGTTGAAGATAATCCATCTCTAGTCTTCTCTTCCAAACATTGTGGATTAGAACTTTAGAGTCATAGAACAAACAGAATTTGGCACCAGCAGTAATGTTTCACTTCCTGTCCAACACTGACGTAACTTTCTCATTGTGAATCGGTATTGAGAGTCCTCAAATGTCTGTTCTGTTTCTGCCTTTCGTCACTTCTTTAACATCTTTTATTGGCTATCCCATCTGCAAGGAAGGCGTCTTGGACATGTTATCATGCTGATTTCCCTCTTGTGCCTCTCGTTTGCCTCCTCACGAGCACTGAGCAAGCTCTAGGCCATGAAGATGCAATTGCTTACATTTTCCTGATGGTGAAGGATGTGGGACAGGTTTTGTTTTTACCCACATTTGACTCCCATGACTCTCAGTAATCTCTTGCAAATCCACCCCTCTTCTGGACCCCTCTGGTTTGTATCCTGCTTGCTTTCTTGGTAGCTTTAGAAGAGACTATCTCACAGCAGATTCCCTGGTCCTCTGCTTCTTAAAATGTTTCTGTGGCCTCTTTCACGATGTTTGCAAGGCAGTTGCTAAGAGGGATTTGTTGTAAATGTTAGGCACATTAGGCACAGGCACCCCAGCTATTTTTTTTTTAAATATTTACCCCCTGTTTGTATTTTTTTCTTTTTACAGTTGTGTATTCAGTTTGTTCGTTTATTGATTGGAATATTTATTTTTCTAGTGCTTGATTTTTTGAGTTCATTCCATAGTGTGGGTATTAACCCCCATCTGGTGTGTGGTTGACGAGGGTTTCCCCATCCTGCATGTTGTCTCTTCAGGTGGGTGTTTGTTCCTTTGCCGGGTGGACACTTTTGAGACCTTGTCATTACTGAAAACATCTCTCTAGAAATCACTCCCAGTTCCAGTGCTTACAAACGATCCAGAGAGAGGCTGCCTTAGTCAAACTTTACCCACTTGATCAAATCATCAAATTAGAAACATTCATGTAATTATTATCTGTTATTTTATAATTTCCTACTTTGATGTCCAATATGCCATTAAATTAGATTCTTGAGATGTTAATTGTATTTAAATGCTAATTATTTTAATGGATTCTATGGTTGGTAAAAAGTAACTTGGCCTGTTGGGTGAACCAGTTCCTGCCTGTCCCTCCTCTCTGGCTTTATCACTCCAGATCTAACTGGTGTTGGATCCCTTATTATCTAAATCCTGATGTGTTGAAGTAATGGTTCCACTGGCAGGTGATTTTTTTCTAGTAATTGTTGTTCCTTTTGTGTTAGCTATAAGAAAGTTTTGTTTACACTGGCAAACTACGTGTGAATTTATTTTTACTTTAAACTGTGGCATTAGAATTATTTGTATCTCCAGGAGTAAAGATCAGTATGCATATGCTTTTGTTTGTCAAGAAAGGGAAATCAATGTGTTTTAGTGTATGTCCCCAAAGATAGAATGTCACCTCTTCTGAGCTCCACTAGGAACTAGTCAGATCTTCCGTGAAAGCCTTTTACCACCCTGTTACTCATTAACAGGGCACAGTTTACTCTCAGAATCTCTTAAGCAGTGTGGTTAGCAAGGAGTTTGTTTCTCCTGTTTGGACTTTATCTTTCCAACACTTTGGTTGCTTTCCTGTGTGAATAGTTGTGAATATCTACAAGACTATTTCAGGATTCTAGGCTCTTAACTGTGTTAAGGACCAGGCTGTTTCCATCACACAGAACTCAAAACGGCACAGATGTGAGTCTGGGGGTGGCATCCCTACAGTTCTCCGGAGCCTTTGTTTGGAGAACACCCTGATTAACCCCCACCCTTCATGGTTCATTGACTCACTGATAGATCAAGTTTAAACTAGAACATATTAGCACATTTGTTACTAACAGAGGAGCAGTTGGCCATTCTGTTTTACACTGCTGGTTCACTGCAAACTGGCGTGCTAAAAAGGTCTCTGCTCGAGAGGATGAATCGAGAGGTTACCAAGGGACTGAGGATCCAGTCAGTTGCATATTAATGTTGACTCGTGCCTCTATTTAAACCTCGGATTATCTACTGGGAAGATGTTTATACTGTTGTGTAGTTATGAATAAGTGAGCACTGCCACTGTGAAATTCATTTTCTTTTCTAAGGGTGGGGATTTAAATGTCTCAGTATAGTTTTATATTAACCAGCCTGGCCCTGGATGAGGTCCCAACTCTGTTGCCTGGCGTTGCAGCCTCCTAAAATGTTTATCGTTGGATTCTTTATGGCTGCTGATTTCATACACATCCTCACAGTGTTTCTATATTTCTACATTCTAAAAATGTTTCTGTTCTGCCCAGAAGGCATGCCTGTTTTCTTGTCAAGAAAATAAACTACACCCCTTTCAGTTTCTGTCCTGTGATTCTTTCCTTTTCGTAAAACTGAAAGGACCATGCCTTACCTGCCTCACTGGAGCTGGTGAGTCTGAGTTCTTTTATACAGTTACAGTTCTTTTTGTGGAAAATAGGCTTACAGAATCATCTGGCAATAACAAGTGGCGAATTCTGCCTTGGCTTCACTGCTTATCAGTGCCATCCTTTTGGCCACCTGCTTCTCAGCATCGTGAGATGATGAAGGCTGACGCCCAGCTAGGCTGAGGGACATCACACTGTGTCTAAGACAGCGTCTGAAGGACGGAGGCTGCTTTGCAAAGCACAGAGTTTCACATGTGCTAAGGGCAGCATTGGACTCCAACTCAGCTGCCCGCCTTGTAGTATAATTGATCTGTTTCTGGAAAGCAAACTGATTTAAGTTCTAATCCAAAAGGACCAGTGTATAAATTTCCCCTGCTTCCATTAATTTAGAGAAGAATTTTCTAGCTCTTCAATATTTTCTATCAACTTTAACTTCTAGGTACAGAGGATCCTTATGAGATAGGGATTGAGTTGCATTAACCTGGCAGTAAAGAAGTCGCTACCTTTCCCATGCTTAGTACAACGTCCAGTGAGTTTAGATGTCTGTCACAAAAACTGTTTTTGGTAAATCTTTGATTTTCCATCAAATATTTATCTTAACTGTTTCGTTTTATTTTAGGAATCAACATAAGTGCTTCATGCTTTTTGTCTGTTTTATACCACAGCAATTTGGAAATTATTTTATGTTGCAGTTGATCAATGTTAATTTCTTTAATTAGGTTTCTCTAGTGCAGTTGAAACCTCAGTTCTTTTTATTTCTTCTATTTATAGATAATCAGTATATATTAGCATATGTATTTATTGTACATCTTCTGCGTGCCAGATAACTTTTCTATGGACTATCAAATATAGCGGAAAGCAGAACCACAAAGTTTTGACTCAAGGGGATTCTGTTCTACTAACACAAAAGGAATCGAAGAGATCGTATAAATATATTTCCAGTTTGTCAAATGATGGCGTGGGCTACCAGGAAATGGAAGCTAAGTATTTGTCATTGTGACGTTCTTGCAATAAGAGACTGTGCCTGGGCCTGCGAGCTAAGCAGATCCGCTCCTCCCCTGTGCTGCTTTGTGGTCAGGGTGTTCTGTCACAGCCACAGAAACTAACTGGAACAGCAGCTGCATTTCTGTCACCTTGATGTTATAGTTCCTCAGCTTTTCCTATGTGTGTGTTAAACATTGTATCCATTCATTATGAAGTAAATTATGGAGATTGTAGTATTTCTACCTGAATATTCTGAAATGTACCTTTAAAACAAGATACTTCACAAACATCCAGATAACATTATCCATCAAAATTGCTTATTGTTCCTGGTCCAAGCCAAAAAGTTCCTGTTTTCCATAATGTATTTTTAATTAATTTCTATTAAGAATCTTTCATCTAACCAAATATATGGAAATGATAGTCCCTTTATTTCCCCAGCTTTTGTGTTTTCTCTGGCATTGATTCTGGAAGAGCCCAGCTTATTGCTCTGGACTCTTTAGTGGATGTGAAGGTCACTAGGACAGCTTGTGCTGGCCCTCAGGAATCCTGGTGCACTGACCTACGGCGGTTCTTTCTAAGGAGAGGCTGGATGATGCTTCTTCACCACCCCATCTAACCCGCTCTTCTGTCCTTGAAATGTATGAAACTGGATTTTTCGGTCAAAAGCTGAATAGGATTCATTTTGGACATTTCCGATAAAATTGTAAATGGCAATCTGGACTTCCCACTGTGATGGTGACTGCCCCACTGTTGGTGAGGCAAACTGATACCTTAGTTAAACACGTGCCCACAGATCCTTCTGTTGCGATGGTTCCCTTTAAAAGAGTACATTCCGAGGGGTTCTTAGGGTTTGCAGGAATATCTAGCTCTCAGTAGATATTCCACATGATGCTTTGAGAGGTACCATTTATCCCTGCCTCGCCGAATGAATCAGGGGCAGCATAGATATTTCAGTTCAGACCTTAAATCTGAACTAGTGCCATCCTTCTAGGAAGAGGATGTCGCCTCTTCAGCTTGGGGTATTTTGCTTCTTAGAAACACAAAATAAATTTAAAATGGAGGGCAAAGGCTTAATTTGTAATGACCAGCCTTCAAAGCAAGGCGTGGATGTCTTCCATCTGAGCAAGTGAAGATGAGTGAGCTTAGTCTGTTCTCCATCGTACAGGGAAGAGTGAGGGCCAGAGTTAACCTAAATCAAAACCGTTCATAAAAAGAAAGCAGGGAATTTAGAAAACAAAAACAAAAATAAAAACAAGATGATTACTGATGGGCACATCTCAGACAGCTACTACTTGCTGTCAGGATGCAACGGCCGGAGTGCCTGAATGGCAGTTAAAAGAATGGCCGCACCGTCAGGACTTGGAAAAAGGACTGGCAATAAGGATGAGGCGGGAAGCACATTTCACAGCCAAGGAAAAAGTATGTCTCTTCTACATAACTATTTGGCAGAGCGATTTTTTGTGTGTGTGTAGAAAATAGCATGCCACATCCCATAGATACGAATCTCCCTCATTACAGAGGAGCATACAAGATAGATGCCGGAACCAAGTGGCACCAGGTGCCGGAGAAGCACGGACTTATCCACAAACACTCCTAATCACCACGAATGACTGGACCCTGCCTTAACTGGGATCATCTCCGCTGTGAGTCCTGCATGTGAGACTTTGTCCTAGAGGACCTGGCCAGTCACTGGGTGGCATGTTGACTATGCTGATTACATTGTACTCCCCTCTTGTATAAGGTTAGTGTTTTTCTTGAGGCATAACCTGGATGTAGGTCTGCATTCCCGTCTGCGATGTCCCTAACACCGCTCTCTGAACCTCCTGTGAGGTAGGAGGGTCATCTGTCTATGTGTTACTTTCATTGGTTAATAAAGA
>LOEQ01002544.1:400156-423953 GCA_001685075.1 Bramus lutescens
ATGAATACAATTTATGTGTTGTTATTTCCGGGTATGAGCTAGCCGTGCGGGAGCCAGGCCGGACAAAAAGCAGGGCCTTCTCCCCATTCACTACAGAGCTTCTTTCACTACACTCCTGAAGGCTCAATTCAACACAGCTGAACCTTTGCAATACAAGGGGCTTACTGATCTCAAAATAAGTGAGGTGATTGGGTAATGATGGGATTCAATGGCTTTATCTTCTGCCTATTGCACCATACTGTATTCTAGAAAGAAAGAAAAAAGTTTGTTCTAGCGGCAGAGTTTGTAGTTCCAACCCCAACAGTGTGTGTTCTGTGAACCAAGGAGGAGAAGCCGAAGCAGCATCTCTTGCGTTCTCCCACAGTGATGTCTGCTTCCTGCTGTGGTGTGACTCTGCTGATTTAGAAGTTTTACCTTAAGGATACTTTCCCATGGGCATGTGAGAGCTCCTCAGTCCAGTTGGATGTTTCGAACAAGCAGGCCCACCTTACTGAATTGGATGTCAGCATGTGACCCAATATGTGAATTAAGAAATGAGTTGCTGCACTTGAAAGGGTATTTCTAATTCCCAGAGAATATAAGGTTGCCAAGGAAAAGAGGCAAGCTCCAACTTTATTCATTGTGTCAATACAAGTCTGGAAAGGGAAAACTGAGATCAGCCTTGATTCTAAATGCCAAGTGGTTGTTTTAGCATTATGGCCTATGTGTCTGACTCAAAAGCCTCCGTGGGGAAAGACTAAGGTTTCCCCTCAGATTCTAGAGTTGGCAGGACTGGGTTTTGTTTTTATCAGTATGGCTAAATGGGGGTCTACACAGGCGGGACCAACCCCTGCACAGGCAATCTGGAACAAGTGGGCATCTTGAACATCTGGAAAGAGAGATTGTAAAATGATCACTGTTGCTGATAAAAGTAATAGTCAACTTAGGAAAACCAAAGCAATTACAGGGAAAACCTAGAATGGGAAAGGTGAGAGAATTAAAAATAGGTTCTGTGCAGAACCTGTTTGATTTCTGTAGCCAACATAAAATAAGTAGATGGATGGGGGAAAGCTATATTAATAGCAACAACAGAAAAGATGAAATAGTACAACTATTTAGCATTTATCTAAAAATAGTTTTCATGGTGCTGAAGGATATATAAGAATTAATTAATCAGAAATATGTGTTTTGTATAAAAGAAACTGAACATCATAAAGACCTTAAGGAAATTTTTAATGTAATCCTATATCAGAAGTATTTATGGCACTAGATAAATTGATTTTAATGATCATGTAGGGTATAGCTCAAGCAAGCACTTAGCACATGCAAGGCCCTAGGTTCAATTCATAGCAGCCCAAACAACAACCCCATCAAACGGGTCCGAACATGGAGGTGACTGAACAGGCCTCAGACTACATAACTCAATAGATATACATACTTTCAGTGTTTGTGTGCATCTAAGAGCAGCACTGAACTCTGTGGCCTGGGGCTGGGCTTGTGGCCTGGTGACAAGCTTATGCTTCATGTGCATGAGAGCCTGAGTTTTATCCCCAACTCGACAGTTAAAATTCTAAAAGTGAAGAACCGAACCAGACAACAATAGATCAGTTCATAAATGATGTTGGGTCAGGTGGATTGCCAACTGGAGAAAAAAAGTCAAATTCCCGTTTTGTTTCATCTACTGAAATAAATTTCAGACAGCATCTTTAAAAATAGGAAATTGAGACCACAAAAGTATTAAAAGAAAAGTGGAGGGTTATAAAGTCTCAAAGAACTTTTAAATATGACATAGGATGCAGAACCCATAGAATAAATGCTAGAGAAACTCAGTGGTAAGTACATAAAACTGAGAAATGTCAGCATAAAGAAAATGCCATAAATAAAAACCCAAGACAAAGGACACCATGCCATATGTCTCTTTAACTCAAACAGCAAGCAGCAATAATTTTCCTATATGCCAAACCACTGTTGTAATTAACACAACCAGGAAAACACACAGAAGACACTTGGGAAAAGTGACATGAAATACCAGCGCGCAGAAAGATGGAAGTTGCCCTTAAATATTTGCAGTTTTTCAAAGTCTCTCATAAGAAAATGCTTAGTTGAAACTAGACTGGATAGACCTTTTATTACATATCTTTGTCAAAGAGCAGAAACGGCTCCAACCTAGGTCATCAGACTTGAGACAAGACTTAAACCAGGGAATCATCTCACGATCTCCAAAATTGTCTTCAAAATCAACACACTACAAGGAAACCAGGCATATCGTGACTTAGATTATATGCGCAGACTGCATGTGTGTACGTGTATTTCTAGAAGGATTCCTTATCAGTGTTTGCCTTCTAGGAGGTAAGCTGGGTATCCTAGAAGAGACAAATTAAGGAGATTTTGAACTCCATCCCTTGTTTATGCTTTTGATTGTCTACAAACAATTGCAAATACCTGTTTCCTTGAGGTCATTCTGGACAAAGGAAAGCACAGCCCTAAGGCCTCACAGGAGTCTGGCTGGCTTCAAGTTTGGACGGTGCAGCCGCTGAACAGGCTATGGATATCTTTAGCATTACTCAATGTTGCTCCTCTGCTAGTTTTGTCTGTGACTGAAGAGAAAGGTTCTTAGAGCTCTACTGCTTAGGACCAGACCTTCCAGCCCTCTCTCCGGTCAGAACTGTACACAGCGCTATTCCTACCCCACGGCCACAGGAGACTCCTTATTACTGACACCATCCCCTATGGCTCTTCAAGACTAGCCCAGCATTGTTCCTGGCCTTCATCAGCTCGAGACACCTCCACTCTGTCCTCTGGGATAAATGGCACACAATTAGCAAAGTCTACATTTTCACCTGCTTATCATACCCTGCACATGAGTACTTGCTATAGGAGTCAGTGACCCAGCTCTCCCGAGGGCCTACAGCTCCCCCTGCAGTCGTCTCACGGGATGACCGCCTCTCTGAACCCGTCCTCCTAGAAGATGCTGCTAGCTAGGGTCCTCCTCCTCCTCTCTCCTTCTGCCTCTAAAAACACTCAGCGCTGACACCAACCCATCGGGCCTCCAGGTAGCACTACCTGCTGCAAAGGGTCCTGTACAATTGCCTGGGTCATTCTTTTTTATTATTTTTATTTTATTACCTCTTAAAGACTAAAGCTATTGTTATACTCCACTGCTCTACTCTGAAGGGGGTAGTTGATGTTTTCACGCATGCTCTCTGGCTCGGCGTCCATTCCTTCAAAGCTCTCGAGTGTTCTCCTTCATTCACACTCTCCCATAATCATTTGCTGTGATTGCTGTCCTTTTGGACAGGGTCTCATCATACAGTTTGCTGAGCCAGACCTCTTTATGGAGTTCACATGGGCCCAGAACTCACAATGATCCTCTTGCCCTCACCTCTTGAGTGTTGGGATTATAGATATGAGCAGCAGTACTGTGTATGTGTTTATATTCATACTTCACCATGGACATGGTCACAGTGTGGCCCAGAGCCATTAGCATCACATGGAGCTTAAGTTCTTAGCTTCCCATCTCCACCACCCATAGTGGTCTCTCTCTCGATTTCAAGCCCCTCCCTGCAGCCTGTCTGCTTGGTCGTCTTAACCCGCATGATCACGTCTCTCCTAAAGCCCATCAGCCCACTGAGAAGATGCTCCCCATGCAGCTAGTTCTTACACATGTTGCAGCCCTGTTTCCCCTGTGTCTACCCACCTTAGACTTCACAGGACACTTTATTTCAGGGGCCATGTCTAAACACCAGATTTCTGGTTAGTTCTACTTAAAAACGCATGTAAAATCTCATTTTTGTTTTAACATTGGTAGTGCCCATTCCGCTCCAAGAACAAGTCTTCTCCTCAAAGTGTAACTAGCTGTGCTGACTTTGTTTTCCCAGAGTCCTACTGTGTTCACCTTCTATATGGAGACCAGAGTGAGCCTGGTTATAGTACTCTTTCCTTCCAATCGACCACACATCTTTTTCTAAGCATTAAAAACAAAGTCACTGGAAATACCTGCAAGGCTCTGGGGGACGTGGCTCTCCCTTCCAGGGAGCCCTCTTCACCTCTACCTTCTCTCTCGCCTAGGCTGCAGTTTTGTCCTTAGCACAGAGACCTTTTAGCTCAGGCTGAATTCCTTTATTTGTTTGTGTTCCACCCTTAGGATGTCACCTTAGTCAGGACAGGGGCTTCACGAATGAAGTTTCAGAGCCCCTGCTTCTCCTTGATACACAGTAAGTGTAGAGGTGTTGGTGAGGAAATCAGGATCACGGGAAAATGGGGAAATTACAGTCCGGTTTTACAATGCCAACTGTGTGTGGGATGTCCATAAAAGGAAAGAGGACCTTTAGGTTAATGTCCCACTTAAAGTTGTTGAGGGAGCAGGGCGTTCCTTCTGATTCTCCATGCCTGGAATTTAAAGCCAGCTCCTGGCTCTGTCGTGCTTTAAGGAGAGCAAACCAGGAGTCTTCCTGCTCAGTCCCTGGTTAAGAGGCAGCAAGGGAATTCTCCCTGGACCCTGAATCTCCCATGGCAGGCATGCGTCTACAGATGCTTCAATGTCTTGGAATGGGACAGAGCTTAGGAATACATAAGTAGCCTTCCACTTGTTACCAGGTGATTCTGGCACCCATTACTTCTTGCCTGAATCAATTTTTCTAATGCCTAGAATTGTTGGGTGAAAATTATCTCAGGGCCTGTACTTCAAGGTCTGTAGGACAGAGAAAAGCCAGGCTCGAGTTTGAAGGATAGTCTCAAAGCTACCGGGCGGGGATGAGACAGTAAAATCTAGGTAGATGCCCCTCCAGCCAGAGGGAGGGCTTGGCTGTCTCTTATTGTCCACAGGTACCCTCACATCACACAATGTCACTTAACCTTTATAACTCAGTAATTAACTGAGTTCCTGCTTTAACTCGACTTCCTACTGTGTCTGACTATGCGGCTCTGATTGTCCTGCGTTGATTGTCCTGAGTTGTAGGGCTGCAGAATGGGTGGATAGTGCACTCACCTTTCCCTGGGGAATAAGGCTAAGGAGGCCTGGCATAGAATTAAGATTTTTCTAACTTTGGGATGCCTCCCATATCTATTATTATTCTAAGACAAAATTTCCCTTTTCATCGTTTGCTTAGTGTCCGTGTAGCCTGTCAAGTGGAATGCTTAAGACACCCATCGCAGTGTAATGTATTACTGTCACGATTCACATTTTTAACTGAACTGTGGTTGGTTAGTGAGAGTCCCAAGATGTTCTGTCAGAGATTTGTATAAGTGGTACAAGAACTAGGTAACACATGAGCCTGGAGTAATTGGGCACAGAGCAGCGAAAGGGATGCATTCTGGGGTTAGCAAAGAAAGGCTCCTGGGAGGATGTGGGGTTTGGAGTCAGCCTTGAAAAAACAACTGGTAGAATTTTTATTTTTTAAAACATGCCTGAAACCAAAACAAAAGCACCTGAGTGGAGAAGGCCGAGCTTTGGCATCTGCTGGGATAAATGGATGGAGTCGTCATAAGGAGCTGAACCGGCCCCAGAAGAGCCTCTGTTGTATCAACCCAGCTCTGTGTGCTGAGCTAACCTGGGGTCATATAGACTCTCCAGCCCAGGCAGATTGTTAATGAATCAGAGAGTAACAGGGAAAGATATTTCTAGGTAGAGGAAAATGCCCTGCTCAGATACGCAGATACTGTGTCTAAGAGGTGTTTCCAAGCCCCTAAGAAGCAATACTACACCATATATACTCCCATTGTGTTTCAGGCCTCTGCTGAGAGTCTAGATCAGTGGTTCTCAACCCGAGCGGATCTTGATTCCTTGATCTCTTTCAGAGGAATAACCTAAGACCATCCAGGATATCAAATATTTATATTATGGTTCATAACAGTAGCAAAATTACAGTTATGAAGTAGCAACAAAATACTTCTATGATTAAGGATCACCACAACGTGAGGAACTGTATTAAAGGGTCAGAGCATCAGGAAGGTTGAGGACTGTTGGTCCTGCTGTCTCCTTTGAAGCACCAGCTGCATCATCTCTTACCCTTCTTCCAGGATTGAACATGAAGGTTCGATGCGTCTTTCGTGAATGTTGATTGTGAGAAGAGAGGAGCTGGGTTAGGATAGGATTGGCTGCCTCTGGAGGCCATTTTAAGGGGTCTGGGCAGTTTACCCAAGCAGAGAGTTGCCAGGGTTACTTTGGAACCGTGGAACACTGGAGGAGCTGCTCTGTGGGAACTATGCAAACCAGGGAGCAGGTGAGGGGAGCACCCAGGGCGCAGGTGCCAGAACCCTGCCCCAGAGGGCTTGATGGTGCGAGATGCAGGAGGCCTGGGAGCTAGGATTCTCAGAACTCAGCGAGCTACAGGAACTGGGAAAAAGCAAGGCATCCGGAATCGATGGGGTCTTAGCATGTGTGATCTGGACAGTCATGGGGCTCCTTATCAAAACAGAGATCCCCCCAAAGGTTTCTTAGGAGTGTCCAAAGACTTTGGTATGGCTCTGTCCATTCCTTATCCCCCTGAATTCAATGTGTGCTGGTAAAAGATGCTCATTACATCAAATATCATGAGACTGGGAAACATTCTCCTTAGCGAAGTCTGAAACACAGAGTTCATTATAAATGAGCATTTTCTTCCATTTATCTTTAGTGATGGCTTTATTAAAAAAACGAATGTTAACTGCTTTTATAACCTTAAACTGCTGTCTTCTGAGTGCAGCTTACCATGAAAGAAATGGTTGTCAGCTTTCTTTTGGCTCCTGCCCCTTCCTAACAGCAGACAATTGGCTGTGCACCTGCTCCAAGTGGGTTCTCAGTGCCAAGCCTCCTGCCCAGAAAATTGCAGTATCAAATCTCAGTCCCAACTGTGAGGCAGCCCGTCACCACTGGGCTCTGAGAGGGGATGCCTTCCTAGTCCCCAGGAGAAAAGCGCCTTCTCCCTTGCCACCTTCTGGGATTTGAACTCTGACCTTACCTTTCAGTCACCAGCACGCATGTCACTGCTGGAGAGCAGTGACTGGCCCCTGCTTGCTCACTCTGTCCCTGGAGTCACTGGGCAGGTCAGATGTCTGCAGACCTGAGGTCATTAGGTGCCCAGTTCTGGTGTAAATTTATATCTAAGGAGAAGATAATGAACCTTTCTGTTTGTCACAGTTCACAGCCTGACTCTACAAAGAAGTGTCTCATCTGTGAGTGGCTCAGTGTGCGTCAGTCTCGCTTCCATGTTTACAAGTTGCTATTATTTATACCCTGCTTTCTGAATAACGTGCTGGTTATAATGCATGACTTGTCTGAGGAGTGAAAGCATCGTGTTTCACCTCTAGGAGAGCAGATTTTTTTTTTAAAAAAAGAAGAAGCCATACTCAAGCAAGAATCTAAGATACAAATAGCAAATGCTATTTAGATACATGTGTGATACTCTGACGGACACGCTAACCTTATACTCATTTTCATGTTAGGTTTCCCAAGCAGGCCTAAGGCTCTAAAGATCCTCCTCAACCCTCAGAGTCACAGGAAGGAGTCTTTCCAGGTCTACTATGAGAAGGTGCGCCTCTGCTGAAACTTGCGGGGATAAAGACGGATGTGACAAGTGAGTGGTTTGCTCTGTGTAACTCCACCATGTAAAACTCCACACAGAGCAGCACAGTCTTCCTTGCTAAGCGTGAACAGCTGCTCCGAAACAGGAGAGTGTTCTTCATGTGTCCGTCCCATCACCAGCTCCAGAGTGGTCGTTCATCTAGTTCACTTTTTCATTGTGTTGTTTTGTACTGAAATATCAACATTTTAGACCTCTTCCACAGTAACCATTATTAGGTGTTATTTGAAAGAAAACTCTGGTTTTTGACAGCTTCAAGGAGATGCTTGCTATATTCACGTTTCTGCCTAATGTTCTGTGGCTCTTCCATTGGGGTGTTTTTCTTCTACCCCGACCCCTGCTGGTTAGGTCAAAACTAAGCACCAAGCTGCTGCTTTTAGTTGATTTGGGAGGAACTGGGATCTTGAAGCCATTGTCAAAAGTAAGAGTGTGCTTAGCTTCTTGCTAAGGAAGACTGGAGTTTGCTAATCACCAAACAAATAGAAAGAATGTTAGTGATGTCTTTTTGGACATTTAACATTTGGTGGCCAAATTCCCCTGCTTTATTAACACCCACCGTATGCCCAGCTACTAGGAAGCGTGGACACTGCCTAAAGCCAGAACTTTTGTGGCTTTCTTCCCATGTGGATTGAGCAGAGGGAATCTGCCTCACACGGTGGTTGGTGGAGTCTATTATGTAATTAACTAGGCAGGAGACAAGCCCAGAGTACAGTTGGAGTCTCCTAGTCATAATGACATGTTTATGGAGGAAGGATCTGGCTTTGCTCAGCTGTGACAGAGAGAAATGGGTCTCACGGTGTTAATAAGGCCTTTGAAGCACTCAGATAGAAGGAAGCTCCTCCCCCAAAAAGCCTTGTGGGAAATTCAGTCACCCCAAGGACACCTGCCTTCACGAAGGGTAAAGAGAAGTTATTGGCACTAAAGAGGAGCTCACGAAAGGGGACCCGTGCCTATAATCCTAGAACTTGGGAGACTGAGAAAGAAGACTGTGGGTCTGAGGTCAGCCTGAGCTACATAGCAAAACCGTGTCTTATTAAAAATAAATGAATAGCAAAATTACAATAAAAGAAAAAAAACACTTCAAATAAATTTCTGAGTTCAATGAGGTTGCAGTTGAAATGGTTAGCCTGTAATGGTTGTAACTCTCGGTGTGCAGGTGAGTGTCCCATGGGAAATACACAACCCAGGTCCACCCTATTGGCTATGGAATAGTTCTAAAGATTGGAAAGATCTGAGGTCCATGTTGGGGTGAGACAATTAGAACTTAGATGAATGCCAAGCTCATTAACCACTGTTAGATTTTTCATACATGAACACTGCTCAGGCGTTTGCACAGATATTGCTATGTATCAGTTGCTGAATTTCTCACAGGAACCTAGGCACTGTGCCTTGTATTTGGGAAGTTGAGGCAAGTACACCATTTGTGCCCAAGCTTTGGAGGTCATCCTGACAAACAGGCAAATAATCTCACTGGCATTCTTGCTCTATGCAGGATACATGGCCATTGAGAATTCAAGCAGATACTTAAAACTGAACATTGTGGTTTTGACATGCGCATAAAAACCTAACATGTCTGGAGGTGATACTGATTTTGATGAGAAGACTCAAGAAAACCACATGATCCAGATACTTCCCAAGAGGCAAAGGAGGTAGAAATGAGGAGGGGACAGTAGGGTAGCAGGCATGTTTACATAAGGGGGCAGAGATAGGAAGGGGTAGTGTCGTCAAGAGAACCATAATATCATGGTATCTTAGGGGTTTGTAATTTTGGCCATACCTTCATAATTTTAAATTTGTCTTGAACCTGGTTTGTCCCATCTTCATAAAACAGTTGACCATTAAAATTGCAGGCTTCTTATTCTTACCTAGTGGGATGAAGAAAGGCATCTATGTGTGAGAAAGGGAGACCCTAACATGTGCCAAATTTTCTTTTGGTTTGGTTATCTGTGTTCAACATAGGACAGATGTTTTCTTTCCTGGAGCTAAGGGCAGATTCCCACTTACTGAAGGCTGAAGGAGATGTCTGAACTGAATGTGAATTCTATTAAGGAAGAAGGGCAAAGTGGCTTTGGGAAACCCCCTCCCCCAGCCGCCACGAACGTATCCCACAGAAGCTTGAGTCCAGACATGGCTGAATCTGAAGCAACACTCAGCAATTTGCTTGTGACATCTTGATCTACAGTTAGTGGCTTTTTAAAATATCGTAGTGTTGTAATATGGTTTGGCAGAGCTGAGTCCACCAGCTGAATCACAAGATTAGGGGAGAAAGAGAAAGAGGAAGATGAGGAGAAAAAGGGAGATAAGAAAGAGAAAAGGAAGTTGTGGATTTTCTTTGTATACCAGCAAAACTTCTGCATCAAAATGTTCTCTTTTTGTGTGAAAGACTACACAAGCATGGGGCTGCTGGAAGTGTTTCAGTTTTTCTGCCTGTCTTGCTTAAACTGTCGTACAAATGTGGTCCTTAGTTTAGGAGTTCCTTTTTCATAAAACTATGTAGCAAGACTCAATTCGCCTTTTAGTGCAAAGAAAATATATGAAGAACAATTCAAAAGAGCACACATTTACTGCACGCCCATTTGACATGGCCTCTTTGCACTAGTGATTCCAAGTGGAATATCAATTACCTAAATTCTGTATGGGGAAGTCATGCTGTGTAACCACTTAGCGTGATTTGAATATCACATCTCTGCACAATGCTTTTTCCTACGTTTATTTTAAACATAGATCTTACACATGAATAAATTTATGCTTCTTTCACTTTAATGTTTGCTGAAATCCTAGCCACTTCTAAATATAGACCAGCACTTTTGGAAATATTTGAGTTACAACTATAGCCCACCATGCTGCTACTTCCACTAATATAGGATTTTCTCTAATAAAATCAATAGCAAGGCCTCTGGAAATGTTTAGAAGAAACAGGCATTAACTCTAGTAATACATTGGTCCAGGGGTCAAAGGAGAGAATGAATGATAAATCCAGACTGACATGCAACATATTTCCCTTCTCTGGCTCTCAAAATAAATAAGATATTAGAGTGTGTACCTTTAAAGGACCCTTCATTCTCAGGAATTAGCAAGCAGAAGAAGGTGAATCTCTGAGTTCAATGCTACCTGGTCTACAGAGTGAGTTCCGGGACAGCCAGGGATACAGAGTGAAACTCTGTCTCAAGAACTAAGCAACAACAAAATGATGTCAGAGGAGCCTTAGCTTGGGATCCTATGCTAGAGATACAGTGCCCTGTTACTGAACAACTTTGCTGTCCTTGAGTGCAGTGTTCCTGCCTTTGTGCGCCTAAGCAAAGGTACTTCCTCTAAGACATCTTCTGTACCAGCTGATTCAGCCCAAGGCCACACAGCTTGCTGATCAGAAGGTGCTTGACCTTTAGCCACGATCACTGCCAGGTCAGGGTCCCTGGGGCTGTCTAGTCACCAGATAATTCCGCCTCCTTGTGATGGACAGCATCATTCAGAAAGTGGAGCTCTTGTGCAATCACCGTCTCCCTTGGTATGTAGCCATGCTCTTGGCTTTCAGTCCTTACGTCTTTGTGTTCTTTCTCATTTGTTCTCCGTGGCTCTACTTATACCTTTCTCTTTTCTTATTTCACCCAGCAGAAAACGAGGCCATCTGGAGAAATTCAGTCACCAAGTATGTGTACAGGGTAGGGGAACAAGTTATGAAAGGAGCTGGAAACTGGGCATCCTGGTCTGGTTGTGCTCTGAGCTTATCGGAATGCCTATAGGAAGAGGAAAATGCTATTTCAGTATCCTATCCCATGATAAAATTTGAGTACCGGACCAAGACATGTTTCTTTGTGTCTAAATCATAGCATGTCTGATTTTATTTCAAATTCATTGTGTACACTATTTGCCCTAGACGCAGTACTCTGGGGAAGTGGAGAGCTGAGGTAAAGAACAGGGAAGTGTAGATTCTAAATAACACAGAGACGGCACATAATGCTGGCTTCACAGGAAAAGGGAAAGAAGATGGAAAGGCAGTATCACAGTACAAATTTGGTTTGCCTAGAATCCCTCTTCATGATCCTTTTTGGTGGCGTGACGGTGACTCTGTGGGAGTCTAGAGCCCATAAGAGCCTGTCTGGTTACTTATTTTGATAGTTTCTACTTTACATAGACATCTAATCACCACTTCTCCTCCCTCCACATTCTCCTCTATGATCGCTTTTTGCTATTTCACATCATAGGCTCCTTCATCACTAGAACATGTTCTGTCTCCCCAGAGCCTGTTTATCTTATTCACCCTGTTAAAACAGTTTACGTCTGGGCATTTCTTAGTTTTGTTTCCTCTTTTTGTGTCAGACAAAAGAGTGATTTATTTCTTGACTTACTCACTATCCCTTAAGGTTCCTGTACGTATATGAGTTCTATTAGTGCATAATCAAATGCCATTTGAGATGTTAAAGGCAGAATCAGGATATTTTAACTCTCACTTACGTAAAAGAAAACTTTTAGTCAAAACGTAACTTTAAACATATAATGTATTTGAAATGTTTTTAAAAGTAAACTTTGGCATAAAACCCAGAGATGAGAAAACTTGCTTCATAGCCCATGTGTTTTTCATAACAACCTTAATGACCTTGAACATGTGTGTAGGAACACTTATTACAATGTACTTTAAGGTTGTACTTGGTTGTATGATAAATGAATTATAAGCATACGTCTTTTTGATGCTGTACCCTTGAAAATGTATTAATATTGGTATGTTGAATTTTCTTATATCTTTCCTCTGATTGGAATTTAACAGGTTTTTTTTTGTGTGTATGTGTGTGTGGTTAATAAGTTTGGGGAGAATGGCAATGTAACAGTGCTGGATACAGAATGATTCTCTCAGACAGCACGACTAATAATTTTTAACAATATCCAAAAACATCACAGGAAAAGCTTGCACCATGCTGGCTCCAGGGATAGACAGGCATGAAAGATTAATGTAATCTCGCATATAATGATGCACATTCTTACACAACAAAATCCATCTGCAGTGTCATGTCAGGCAGCGGAAATCTTTGATGGGTGGATACAGCTGGGCTGCCTCTTCTGGCAAGGATGCCCCAGAAAATGCTAAATACGCTGGTGACGCTTGCTGCCATCTGCAGCGTGCCTGCTCATCCTGCCTTCTCTGGCATTTTCAGCGCTGCATGGGATATTAGTGACTGTGGCAACAGAGATGTGGTGTGACAGACTTGTTCCCTCTTTGGACCTGGGGTCTGGTCCTGGATGTTGGCCTTCCCCTGGGTTTGGGTTTCTTATCAGTGGGTTGGCATTACTTTGTGTTTTCACATACAGCTTCCTTTTTTGTTTTGAGTCTAGCATCTCCAGATACATGTTCTTCTGGCATGTAAATCTTACACTAACCTTTCAACTAATTTATTCATGTAAGGTTGCCAAAGTGATTTAACATTGACTGTTCAATGCCAGCAAATATGCTGTATTTTCAAAATACTCCTGTTCCCAAGCTTCGGATCGAAAGGAAATGTGTCTTATTTAGGGAAAACTAAACAGACAAGCACCAAGATAAATGCCCTAAACACTGTGTATTGGATATTCCTAAATGACTTATATGGTTACAACAACTACGTGGTCTTCTTTACATAAAGCTATAAAATATCGGATAACAAACATTTAATCTTCTTTCCTATGATTAAAATATTCAAGAATAAATGCTATTTTCTTACCTGACCATATGTTTGAAACATAATATTTTGTCAAACCAAGCTTTAAAAATGTAGATTGTTATTTAAAATGTTCATTTTTCTGTTCTGTGTTTTTCTTTAATAGTAAGAGAATATGAAGGGCATGCCCTGACCCTGCTTGACAGATGTGAGCTCCAGGGATTTGATGGGTAGGTTACATTATTAAGCTTCACATACACAAAAGTTATGATAGTAAATTTTTCATAGCATTTTAGTCACATATTTATATCTGATAATTTAAAGCATTATAATGAATCAGGCTCTGTTTGTTCACATTCATGTGCTAATAATTAATGCTAATATGTCATGGCCATCCATCTCTAAGAACATTGCATAGGGATTCAAAAAGAGAAATGAAATTATAAATATTGAGGAACCACAGTGTACTACCCTATACATATATTTGCACTTAAAATCCTTAAGTGTTTTTTAACTTAAGGCTTTATGTTCAGCTTTTGCCTTGTCAAAATAAAGAAGAACATTGGTGAAAGCTATTCTGTTTATCACATAGCATAACAATGCTGTGGTCTTGCAAATTTACTGGCAGCTCAATAGCTACCCATTAGTGAATTTTGCTGTGACTGATTGCAGTAGATATTTTATAGCAACAAATCTATTTTCTGAATGAATAAAAGAAATAAATAAAATGCTGGTTTTAATTATCTCATAACGTATTGACTTTGGTTTCTATCTTATTTTGTTTTACAGGGTTGACATTTTATTATGGTTTGTCACAAAGTTCTGTATTGCATATCAATTAAGGCAACACTGTGTGACTTTAGTTTTTATCACCAAGCATTAAAAGCATGTCCTTATTCTAACTCCCCTGCTAACTCTGATGATGGCCGGGCATTTAACTGGAAGGTGGTTGCTTTAAGCCTGTGCGGCCCCCTACTTTGCTTTCAAGTGTTTCCATACAAAAGCTCCCTGGTTTGGTGGAACTGTTAATTCTCTGCTAAAGGGGAAACACCACACCAGTTAACCTGGGAAACAGCATGGTGTGTTTGATTTGTGAGGGACCTCATGCTTAAATAGGGCACAATTCCCGTACCAGGGCGAAGTAAAGAGCAAGTGTGCGGGTAGCGTCATAAAATCCCCTATTCGTTTATCTCTTCTTCATCTTCAAAAGTCTCTTCTGGTGTGCTGCAAATATGTGCTGCTTTTATTGGTTGATGAGTGAAGCTGCTGTGGCCTATGGCAGGGCAGAATATAGATTGGCAAAAAGTCCAAACAGAGAGAGAAAGACGGTGGATTTTGAGAGATGCTATGTAGCAGCCAAAGGAGTAAGATATCAGAACATTACCAGTAAGCCATAGCCACATGACAATAGATTAATAAAAATGTGTTAGTTTAATTGTGAGAGTTAGGCATATGCCTGAGCCACAGGTGAAAACAATTGTAATAGGAAGCCTCTGGTTGTTTATTCAGGAACTTGCAGGCTGGAAGGAAACCTCCATTTACACTCTGCCCTGTGTTTGACTGTGGTGTCTTGGTATTTCTGATGCTTAAACTCTAGGTCATTTATGTTACTCTCAACCTTGGTGAACTCCGTCTATCCCATGCCTCATCTATGAACCAGTATATGAAGGCCTTGTGGTAGAACATGGTCAAGACCTGCCTAGGATGCTCTTGAATAGCACATCTGAATGCACAGTGTTATTGCCAATGAAGGTGGAGGCCATCTTTAGGCCCCGGGACAGGATGTCACACAAGTTCACTTTGATGCTATTGGAAACCCATTCTACAAAGTAACTTCTATTTTTGTTTTGGATGCTGACTGCCCAGGGCTGTGTGGGAGACAAAACTGGGCATGAAGGTAGTGTAGACATGGGAAGGGCAACATGTTCACCACCAGCTTGCCCCAGGTTGGTGTTGAGCTGTAAACACAGCGTTGTGACACTGCTCATGGTTGCCAGAGACCAACCAGGTGGCTGAGGTCCCCATAGCTGGGCGTGGTCAGCCTGAGCATGTAGAAGCAGATGTTTTAGACATTCATAAGTGACATTAGAAATTTGTCTACAATGCTTTGCTGTAGTGTGATGAAATTGCTCACCAGCATTTGAACATTAGGAACAAGACAATGAGATACAGAACTATTTGCAAATGTGATGGATTAACGCATATGATGAAAACATTACTTTGGGAAGGATGTTTATGCAATACTTACTATGAGAGAACTTTGAAGGATGGTATGTGGATGATCGCCACATGGTGATGGGGAGGAGGCAAGAAAAGACCAGTGAACCATTGAAGTCTTGAAAGGCTTGCCATCATCTTCATTTTCCCCAGAATGAAAAGGAAGGTTTAATTCTTCCAAAGAAATATTAAGACACATGAGGGGTATTCTTACCATCAAGGGAAACACTGAATTGCAGTAAAAAAAAAAAGTAAGACTTGAGATTTAGAAGGTAAAACATGATTAAACCAAAGGGGTTAAAAAAGGGGCAGTAAATCTAGATGGCTATACTAAACAAGCATTGATGAGCGAGATGACAAGTTGGGTAATTACTATAATTTCATACCTAGAAGAGAATGGAAGGATAAAGAGATTACGTTCAAAGGAATTATGTTGGAAGTGCACATATAAAAAGTATGATTGGTAAATTTATGCCAAATGATGAGTGACTTACTGTGGTCCAAAGTCCCAAGCCACAGGTGTAAGAAAATCATGGCCTCACTCTAAGCCCTTGCTTTGGACCTCGGCTCTATAAAAGTTAGGATAACAGATGTAGATGGAAACTCTGAATTTACTGCTGGCATGAGATGTTCTGCCGAGTGTGGTGTCTGTCCGTGTCTTCTCTTGGCAGTTGCACCATTCTGGGGATGTAGAGGGCCTGTAGACTAGGAAAATGACTGTTCAGATGCAGAGAAAGAGCTTTCCCTTTATCCAAACATATTAATTTTATTTCCCGTGTAGAAATTATTTTACAGTGTGATATTAAAAGATTCCTAGGGCTTTTAATTATTACACATCCTTAAGCCAAATTGTCCTGTTGTGTGAACTAAGTCCCCTAATTTGTTCTAATCCTGTGGTATACTGATTTACTTTGAGTGTATAATAATTTTAAGTTTCTATTAGAAGTCACCTCTGTTCCAAATATTTTAAATAGCTCATTCGTTTTTATGGGTTTAGCTTACCAAATAGGAGCTGGTATGGTTGGAGCAATCACTTTAATTAAAAGATAATTCTCATTCCCCTCAGAAATACATGGACTGCTGTGAAAACAGTGGAAACATAGTAAACACTTCAAAAGTACCAGTCTCTCACAAGAATTGTTCAGACAGGAAATGTCCCCCATTGAACCTGTTTAAAGAATGGCCATAGGAATCTGCCTCGGCTCCCGTCTGTTCTGGATGAATCCTCTCTAATGATGATTATGCTAGGCTCCAGGATATGTGTATAGCAGACTATCATTAGGACTTATTTCACTTTCTTTTTCTGGTTGTGTTTGGTTCCATCCTAGGTCTCCAGTCTGTCCAGACTCTGGTTCCTAGTCCTGTTAGGGTAGTGTCAGGCAGGGGCTCCTTCTTGTGGCATTGATGTGGGATTCCCCTCTGTATGCTGTGAATACCATTGGTGAATAAAGAAACTGCCTTGGCTTGTTGATAGGGCAGAACTTAGGCAGTTAAAACTAAACTGACTGCTGAGAGAAAGAAGGTAGAGTCAGAGAGAAGCCATGTAGCCCCACCAGACACAGATGCCAGAACTTTATCGGGTAGGCCATGACCTTCTGGTGATGCACAGTTTAGTAAAGATGGGATAATTTAGGATATGAGTTAGCAATAAATATGCTTAAGCTATTGGCCAAACAGTATTACAAATAATATGGTTTTTGCATGACTATTTTGGTGTTGAGCAGCCGGGAACGAACAAGCAGCCTCCTCCAACATGGCATGGCTGTCAGTTTGGACGAGTCATTGGTTGGCAACTTCCACAAGTTCTGTGCTACCTTTACCCCCCAGCACATCTTGAGACCCACAGCAGAACTCAGAGAATCCTGCAGAAGAGAGAGAGAGGAAGGATTGTAGGAGCCAGAGGGGTCAAGGGCACCCTAAGAAAACAGCCCACAGGATTAACAAACCAGGGCTCGTGGGGGCTTGTATGGTTCTGACCTATGTCCTCTGCATTAAGTTATGTTCTGTAGCTTGGTGTTCTTGTGAGACTCCTAACATTGGGAGTATGGGCTATTTCTGACTCTTTTTCAGGCTTTTGGGACTGTATTCCTCCTGTTGGGTTTCCTTGTACAGTCTTAACATGAGGGGAGGTGCCAAGTCTTCTAGTAACTTGTTACGCTGTGTTTGGTTGATATCCCTGGGAGGCCTGCTCTTTTCTGAAGGGAAAGGAAGAGGAGTGGATCTAGGGGAGAGGGGAACAGGGAGCAGATTTGGAGGAGAGGATGAAGGGAAAACTGAAGTCAGGATGCAATATATGAGAATAAAAAAAGGGGCCAAAAGATGACTCAAGGTAAGAGCATTTAAAAAATGGGAATATTTTTGAAAAAGATTATGCAAAAAATTTTTAAGATGGTATGTGACCCAGGGATCACTTCCTACAAGAGATTCATTCGTCTGTGGCATCTCTGTTTGGCAGCGGTGGAGTTATTGATTGGAAGTGGTTAGTAAGTTATTCATGGCTGCTAGGCAGGAGGTCAAGAAACTGCAATCCAAAAAAAGCTTCAGTATAGCTTAGTCAGCATTTAAAACAGTTTGGTAGATGATGTTTAAGATACTATTTCCTAAGATTTTAGAGTTTTTAAAAAACGAGTTCCATATGCTTCTGTGAAGACACATTGTGACATATTTCTAAAGCCAAGAGAAAGAGCCGATCAACACTCAATGACAGCTGGTGTCCCACTCCAGTGTGTTCTAGCAAACACTGTGGAATCCATGGCTAAAAGTTGGGGGCGGCTAGGTGCCATATTGCCCCTATTTACATGGTCTCATTAAAAAAAGTTATGTAAGGGCAAAGAAGAGGCTTGAAGCCGTGGCAGTTGCATTCACTATAAGATGAACACTGTTAAAACAACTTGTACTGTTTATGTTATTATTAGTATACTGATGTTTGCTTTTCATGTGGTGTGTGTGTGTGTGTGTGTGTGTTTAATTTTATGGGTACATGGCTAACATAGCCATTTTCTCAGGTTGACTTTGGTATTTGGAATAGCTAATAAGTGTTTTTAAAACCAAACCCTGACTCAAAAATCTGAAATTCAACATTTCAAAGATAATATTGGTTGTGATAGAATATATGCAAGCAGTCCCTTAAAATCCTTTGTTATTCTTCTATTAGAAATGGAAAGAAAAGTACACCCTGATTCCACTTTTTTAGAAATTGGAATCATCCTGAGAACAGCAAAACTTCCCAGATGCAAAGGGGTCACTCGAGTAGCTCTTCAGTGTAGAGTAACTTATGGCAAAAGGATGATGTTTTTCTTTCCCTGTAGTATCTGGATACATGGTGCTTGTATATTAAACACATGCATTGGGTCTATGTCATATACCTGATTGTAATCTGAGCAGTCTAGTTAGCCTGACTCTCCTCTTTGCTGTGGCAAAACACCTGGGCATTTTAAGAAATCAGCGTAAGGATGGGTTTGATTTGGCTTACAGTTTGAAGGTGGTAGCATCTTCATGGTGGGAAGGCAGAGCAGCAAGGGTGTGAGGCTGCGGCTCACATTGTTTCCATAGTTACAAGCAGAGAAGGATGAATGCTGGTGCTCAGCCCACTTCTATTTGTATTGTCAGGTACAGCAGCCTCTAGGATGGTGCTACCCACACCATCTTCCCTCCTCAGTTAAATCTTTCTAGAAATACATACTTGGCCAGAAGTATATATCCATTGTGATCCTAAGCCCAGTCAAGTTGACAGTGAGCATCAACTCTGATCTAGTTGTTGTTGACATGTGTCAGTATATTTATTCTTATTTATTCTTTTTTTAATTTGTTAATTTCTGATACTTTATTTTCATTTTTATTGAGTTATATATTTATTTCTTTCTTACTCATTCAATTTCATCTTGACTTTCCTGGTTCAAATTGATTTCAAAGTAGTAAAGTTCCCGTAAGGCTACAGTCTTTGGATTTCTTACATAGAAAGGAGAACGTTAGAACGTTCTATTGAATGATAGTGTAGATACTTACAAGTGGTTGACAATGGGAAATCTACTTACTCTTTCTAAGCCTTAGCTTCCTGATCTGTAGACTGCGGCCATAAAAATCTAGTGTCTGCAGCTATTACTTAAAGAAGTTAACACCCAGGGAGTGTTAAGAACAGTGCTGGATGTGTAGACAGTTATCCCCACTAGCTGTATTCACAATGGTGCTTAATTCACTTACCCTGTTGTTATAGTTATCATTTGGATTCATTTCATCTGCATCATGACAACATGTTACAGGTTGTTTACTCATTTATTTGTCTAGGGGAATACTCATGGAAAGATCTTCTCTGACTCCAACACACCTATGATGCTGTCACTTGTGGCCATGGGTTGCCATCCTAAGCATCTAAGAATCAAACTTGTTCAAGAAAAATCATATCTTTTGAAAGGAAGAGTTTATATGGTCCTTTTAGATCACACACAACATGTACATAGTCATTGGATAAGGATTAACAAAGTTCATAAGACATTGAGAAATCTCACAGAAAATTTTGAAACCCAACAGATACGAGTTCAGAAACTTGGAGTGACATGCTTTTGGATGTGAACAAACACATGCTGGTTATATGTGAATTGGAATGTTCTGTTTAAAACCTTGTAACTATTGTCTATGGAGCACTGTGGAGGGTCTGGTTTTATAAAGTATTTGTACCTGAGTAGTGATATGTCTTCTGAGCCATTGTCCCTTACTAAAGGCTTGAGGTTATTTTGAGTGATCCTATCCACTACACAGTCCCATATACTATATAAGTAAGGTTAGAAAATGTTTTAAATTCTAGATTTCCTCACTATCAACTAATTGGCTTTCTTCTGCTTGCTTCCGTGTTCCCAGTATTGTCTGTGTTGGTGGAGATGGATCTGCTAGTGAAGCTGCCCATGCCCTGCTCCTCAGAGCTCAGAAGGATGCCAGGGTGGAGATGGACCACCTCCTGACTCCCAAGGGAGCTCAGCTTCCACTTGGCCTAATACCATCAGGCAAGGAGTAGCCACAGATTCATTAATCCCCCTTGCCCCCACCCCCAGTTTGCTTTCTAGCACTATGGCTAAAACCAAGCTGGGGAGAAAAGGACTCATTTCATCTTACAGCCCATCACATAGGGAAGCCAAGGCAAGGACCGAAGCAGAGACATAGAAGGATGGTGCCTACTAGCTTGTTCTCCATGACTTTTTCAGCTACCTTTACAACTGGGCACCAGCTTTTTAGGGCTAGCTCCAACCACAGTGGGCTGGACTCTCCATATCACTAATGAAAATACCTCATATCCCACAGATTTGCCTACAGGCCAATCTGATGTGGAGGATCCTTCTTCCAAGACAATGGTAGCTTGTTGACAAAAGCAACCCTGAACAATATTCTCTGCTATAATTCCTTTTCCTATCTCCTAATAAGACTCAAATGTACAGGATTTTGAGACAGCCTCACTAATCGCTCAGCATTTCCACAAGCAAATGTAAAATTGGGGGCAAGACATTTAATCTTTTAGAGCCTTATTTTTTCCTAATCTTAGGAGAATCATGTATAACATCCACTTGATTACAGGATTATTGTACTATGAAGTCTGAGGTGTTCAAAGGATATATAGACACCTAAGTAATTAACAATGGAATTTTTATTTCGCTATGAAAAGGCCTAATGACCCCCAGAACCAGATAATAAGTTTCAAAATCAGGCTACTCTGCATACAGTGTTTACAGTGTCCTATGAGGTAAAATGTGGAACTTGGCCTACTCTAATTTCAATAGGGAACTTGCTTCTGCCTGAAAAAGAAAACCCAGTAAAATACATTTCCTCTTATGAAAACAAAAAATGTGTGTGTTTAAAAGAAAATTCAGCGTTCTGTGTAATAACATAGCCATGCCAAACATTTAGAATTGCAGTAGCTCTCCTTACGTGTTTAATATGCAAGTGGTTCCCTAAGGAATTAGCTTTAGGGTTTTATTATTGTAAAGCATATTTGTGATTTTGCAAGTATATATGTTATTCAGTAGATACTTATAGAAATGCCGTTAAAAAAAAGCAAATCAGAACAGATCCAAATGCCTTTGTAGAGTATAAAGTTTTTCACAAAGCCACTAATTGAAAGGGGGAGAGAGATTCAAATGCATCCTGACAGTTTAAACCACTACGAAAGCAATAATGATCTCAAAGAAGATAATAAAGCAGCCTTGACTGAAAGGGAGGGAGATGCAGTTTGGACCGTTCTTTCATGTCGTTTGTTTTTGACCCTTCAGTGTCGTTTTAGCGGTTCTGCTTGAGGCTGGTGGGCTCTTCTGGCAGTCTATGTGCCCAGGCTGCTGCTGTTCTCATTAGCACTTGACTCTGAGGCCATCCACCAACCAGCGCGGCTCAGGAATGCATAGGGCAGCCTCTGAGAAGCGTGCGCTTGACATGGAGGGGAGCTGGTTATAAAAATTGGTCATTATCTTTATGTCTATTATATGTAACCAAATTTTACAAATGCATAATGTTGAGGCATTGGGACCTTCTCCCCCACTTAATTTCAAAGCTTATTTACAGTTTGAAAATAGCCCGTTTTTCAGTGGCTTTTCCCAGGAATGGCATTGTGATCTTTTTGTTTTGAAGATACAGCAGGCTGCCAAAACTCTGGCAGTTGAATAGGAGTTGTGGCTTGCTAATTCTGTCTAATAGGAAGGGTTGTTTAATACGAGGATGCTATGCCTAGTCAGGGCTTTTGATGAAGAATGGGAACAAGAGCTAGGCAGGAAGTTTCCAAGCTGCCTAGGAGGAGACAGTCTGCCTTTGAAGCCATTTGCCTCCTGGAGAGAGACACCCAGAGGGAGAGTGTTTAGTAAATTACTCCACTGAGCCAACAGACTAAGCTGCTGAATTATCCTCAGACTCAAATGTATCCGATGTGGGAAAGCAAGCCTGTATTTGAACTGCTGGCTATTAAGAATTGCTTGTTGCTATGGGAACTGGTGCTGAGGAACTATACAGACAGATTCTGATCAGAAGGGGATGGAGGATAGCAAGAGAAGCCTGAGAGGACATAAAAATAAAGAAGCAATCCAGTTGTTGTAAGACAAGACTTAATCCACACACTGATGGCTCTGAATCAGATTCCTATAGAGTTTGCATAAATAAATTTCATGCTTTCCAATTAATTTGGGGAGAATAAAATATTGCCGAGGGACTGTTAATTTCTAGATTTAAGGCAAAGAACCGATGTGTAGGTGCTGCTTTCATGAGAATTTTCGATATGCTTGACTGGGAAGTTATCGCAGCACATTTATCTGCTTGGATGTAAGAGACATTAACCGCCTTATGAATATTCATGTTGTCTGGTTAATTAAGTTAATTGTTCTGCAGAAGTGCTTGCACTTCCAAGGACAATTTTTTCACTTATTTATCTATTTATTCATTCATTCATTTATTATTTTCTGTGGGTGATGCCTAGTACTTTACCAGTAAGGGTCTCACTTTCTCTTTCAAGAACTGCTGCCCTCCCACCTCACCCCAGAGCTTTGCTTTTAGCACTTTTCAGCAGG
This sequence comes from Bramus lutescens, assembly GCA_001685075.1. NCBI lineage: Eukaryota > Metazoa > Chordata > Mammalia > Rodentia > Cricetidae > Bramus > Bramus lutescens. The sequence continues at coordinate 423,071 of LOEQ01002544.1, forward strand.
TGTGGGGGAGGGGCTGGTGGGCAAAGTTGCTGGTAGTGTTCAGAAAAATAACGTTTCCTGCTAATTAAAATGTTTACCCTGTTATTCGTGTGAACAGTGTAGTGTTCTTTATCGCTGACATCTTTTCAAATAGTCTACAATTTCCTGGAGGGGAATAATACTATCTGTAATTTTTTTAGTGTCAAGTGCACCTTCTCATGAACTTTTGTGTTTTCTTCAGCCTGCTAGAGAAAGTCACTTTCAAAGATTAAGGTGCCGCCTTGATGACTAGATGATGAATGGTGTGGTCTTGCTTCCTATGACAACTCCAACGCGTTGGAAGATGGTTGAACCCACTAGACAGGTCAGGGAGCAAACAGATTTCTAGCATTTCAAAAGGATATCGCTTGAGTACTCATCACACTTCAAGCTCATAGGGAGCTGTCTTCCCTTTCTTGAGTCATGAAGCATGTCCTTAGCTATTGTGTGTTGCAGAATTCCATTAAGTATCTTAAGGCCTTTCTGGAGGATAGCTTTTACAGTCCTCTTCAACCTCAGGAATGGAGGAAATGATGTCATGCAATACTGCAAACGTTAATACTAAAGACCCCTGTCTAAGTGCGTCGTCTCTCCAAAGCCTTTACTGTACATCTGATGCAGCAAGAGAAAAACAATTTTTCCCTTCTGAATAATTGATTCATCATGAATCATGTGAATAATACCCAGGCAGTAAGCTCCAAAAGTTCATGGGGAATTCTTACCAAAGGTCTCCCGAGTAAGCGTTTCTAGATGATTTGTTTGCAGACCAAGAGTGCAGAAATCACCATGAGCATTTGTTTTAACACTTACCTGGCCTACTTTGTGCGCTCTCTCTCTCTCCCCCTCTCCCCCTCTCTCTCCCCCC
>LOEQ01002544.1:428885-455310 GCA_001685075.1 Bramus lutescens
ATATATGGGGGGTAAGAGGAGTCAGAGAAGCCATGGAGACACCAGAGGAGAAAGATGTGAGCCCCCCAGCCAGAACTTTGCTGGTAGGCCATGACCTCGTGGTGATGCACAGATTAATAGAGATGGGTTAGTTTAAGATTTCAGAGCTAGCTAGAAATACATGTAAGCTTTTGGCCAAACAATATTGCAAATAATACAGATTTCTGTGTGATTATTTTGGGCATCTAGGCAGCTGGGGAAGGAACAAACAGCATCTAACAACATGTCTCGACCATAGTGGGAGGGGAATCACAGTGAGCATGCCTCCACCATGTGTACCAATGTTTTTTTTTTAAACAGATTTACATTTTTAATTGTGTAAGGGGGTAAATGTGAGTGCAATGCCCTTGGAGGCTAGAAGGCGGCATCCAATGCCCCTGTGCTAGAGTAATAGTCAATTGTGAGTGGTCTGATGTGGGTACTGGGAACTGGACTTGGGTCATCTGCAAAAGCACTATGCACTCTTAAGAGCTGAGCTATCACCCCAGCACATTTTGCCTTGGATTTTTAACAAAAAAAAATTTAAAAAGCAAACAATTTTAAAAACAAAAAGTTGGTTGAGCAAGGACATAATTTAGAAAGTCCATATTTTAACATAACTATTATGAACTCATAGATCAGTGCCTTATTGAGCCATCATCAGAGAGGCTTCTTCCTGCAGCAGATAGGAACAGCCAGATGAGAGAGAGAGAGAGAGAGAGAGAGAGAGAGAGACAGACCTTGGAACACAGCTCTACATGGGATATCTCCATCAAATTCCTCCCCTCAGAGTTGAGGAAACCCCATGGAAGATGAAACAGACAGAGTGTAAGAGCCAGAGGGGATGGAGGACAGCAGGAGAACAAGGCCCATAGGAACTGCGAGACTGGAGTAGCAAGCACCAGTTCTACATGGGTTTCACCAGGTCTTTGGTGTACACACTGCACCTTTTAGTTTAGCATTTTTATGGGGCTCCTGAGTGTGCACAAGTGGGTCTCTGATTCTTGTGCCTGCTCTTGGGCTCTTTTCCTTCTGTTGGGCGGCCTTGTCCAACTACAATTTGTTTCATCTCATTGTACCTTGTTTTGTGTTATTTTGTTGTTTTCTCTTGGAATCCTGTTCCTTTCTAACAAGTGACGGAAAGGAAGTGGATCTGCTGGAAGATGAAGTGGGGAGTAACTAAGGGGAGTGGAGGGAGCGAAACCCGTAATCAAGATAGGATGCATGAGAGAAGAGTAGGTCTTCAGTAGAATGGGGGAAATTCCCGTCAGTAAAAAGAGACAAACAGATTAAAATTGTAAAAGATTATAAACTTACAGGAAAACAAAGTTAACGTAGTACTAAATAAAAGCATTAAATTTACTATAATACAGGAATATAGCATTAATACAGTTGGCAACAGTGTGCAGCATTGTCCTCGGCCTTAGCAGTCATCCCTTAATTTAAGCATCTTTGTTTCTGAAAGCCCCACTCGTGGTAGAGAAGGACCGTTGATTGCTGATTTTAAAAATGTTCGTGCCTTTCCTCTGCTTTAGACATACGCTTACCATGGTGTTAGGGTTACCTGTATGGTTCAGCACAGTAACCGGGCTTGAAGCTAGGTACAATGGCGTACAATTTAGGTATGTTTAGGTCTATACCATCCAGGTTTGTGTGAGTCTGTTCTTTGATACTGGCATGGAGCCTGGTAGCCATCACAAATAACACGTGTCTGTGTTTTTGGAAGTCAGCTCCTTATTAGCTGCGGGCTTTCTCATATGTTTTGCAATGTTTTCTGTTGGTCATCTTCAACTCTACTGAGAGTCTCTTGATCTGTGCAGAAGCTTTTCAGTGGGGTATAATCTATGCATCCATTTTTGCTCTCATCACCTGTGCTTTGGGGATTTGAACAACAGCACAGAGTCACCCACCCTGTTGTCTCCCACTAAAGGTCTGCCAGTATCTAATCCATTGTCAGTTGCTTTTGTGTACAAGCTATGTGAGAGTCTGATTTCATTCTCCTGAATGTGGACACCAAGTGTCCAGTCTTAGTGACAGTAACTTCCTTTTGTTGTTTTGTGTGTGTTTATTTGTAGAATATTAGTTCACCATAAGTATGGGAGTTTTCCATTTGGGGTATTTGTATTATATTCTGCTGATAAGTATACCTGTTTTTAATGTCAACAGTATGCTGTTTCAATGACTATAGTTTTACAGCCGATTTTGAAGGTGTATGTTGCCACCACAAGCTTTGCTCTTCTCTCAAGATTGTGGTACATACTTGGAGTCTGGTGTTTTCTTTAAAAAAAAAAAGTCAATTTTTGTTTCTATGATGAACTGTGTACATTTCCATGGAGATTGCTTTGGATCCTTTGATGAGGACTGTTTAGGATAGTATGGATATTTTGGCAGGATTATCTCTCCTAGTTTGTGAACACAAGAGATGTATGCATTTATTTATACCAGCTTCAGCCTCTTTCATTGATGTTTATAGCTTTAAGTTTTCAAGTCCTTTATTTCTTCAGAGAAATTTGCTCCTAAGTATCTTTGGTAGTATTTGCAAATGGATTTATTGTCTTGATTTATTTATGACATTTTGCTATAAGTAAATAAAACACTATAGATGTACACACACACATATACACATATATAAATTTTGTTTCCTGCAACCTTACTGAAGTCAAAGACTCTGGAGTTTTCTAAGTGGTCATGTTATTTACACCAGTGACAATTTAACTCCTTCCTTTCCAATTTCTTTATATAGTCCTCTTGACTAACTGTTTGGAGCAAAGCTCTTAGAATGATTTGAATAGAACTGGTGAGATTGATATCTTTGTTCTATTCCCAGTGAGCACCATTCAGTAAAGAGTCATTTGCCATATTTTAAGTAATTAGAGTCAGAATATATTTTGGTTTTGGTCACTCAGTCAGAATGACGTTAGGAGTTAGTAAGCTGAACTTTGGTTGTACTTGCGTTGTTATGGCTAGAGTTCTGGTTTAATCATGTTTATTGTTCATTAGTAATTAAAACGTGCTTACTATTCAATGCTTAGTGGCATAAGGCTTATTCCAATGACATCTTTGTTGATGGTAGTAGTGGTCGAGATGCTGCAGCGTCTGCAAATGAACACCAAAGGACAAAGTCGCCGGTGACACAGCTGGAGCCCTTGCTCGTGGTCACAGAAATGCCCTGGCTTGGTGATGAGTGCACAACAGGCCCACGGTTCTTGGCTAAAATTAACTTCTACCTGTTGCCCAATTCAACCTCTTCCCGTACTTTCCGATGCCTTTACTGGCCTGGAGATTAGGATTTGTTCCTTCCCCTTTGGGAGCAAGCGTGTATGATTTGGGTCATACGGAAACAGCACAGGCCTTCACTAGGGAGCGTTTCCCTTCTGTGAGTAGGTGGAAGAATCCTAGAGTATTTTGAATTATCCAAATAATTATGAAAATCAGAAATTATATCTCATGTACACATTTTTAGAGGATAATAATCAAGTTAAATATTTTCTTCACATGGAACAGTTTTTGTCTCAGATATGGAAGGAAACTTACTTGAAGTGAGGCTTTTCCTTTAATATTCATGGAATGTATTTTGAACGTGCCTCTCAGAGTTTAAAATGATAATGCATTTTTATTAATGACTGAATTTTTCTTATTTACGTTATCTATGTGCTCGTCTTTGCCCATACAAACATTCTTCTGCTGTTAGTGCCCATTTTTATATAGACGCAAAAGGCTTATTCAGTAAAGTTGAACAGAGTAAGCTTCTATATAGTTGTAATTTTGAGGGAAGAATATAAATATCATGATCAAAATAGCTATAAGTCAGTGAACTAGTCTCTAATTTGTAATACCATGGAGGGAATACAAACCTTATATATCCTAGCAAGCATTATACTACTGGGCTGATATACAATCCAATTTTCTAATATTTTGTGGTATTTTCTAACTTTTATTTTTAAACCCCTTTATCCATAGATTTTTACATGCAGGCATTCATCCCAAACAATCGTTGGTCTGTTTTGAGTCCCCTGGTCTCTGCCGCACCATGGACACTGGGCTTCCGCTGGAACTCTTCTTCAATGTCCCATTGCTGCCCTATGTAATGGAGACCGTGCAGCCCTGAGTCCACAGAACCCCCCACCCCTACCCCCATCCCGTGCTCCAGGGGTTCCCAGATGGGGTGTATGTTAGGCTGGACCAACACATAACCCTGGTTCTGTGCCTAGGTAGGTGCAGGGTTGGTCAGCCTGCCAGCTCTCCTATCTTATCAACCAGGTTGAGGTTTCCAAGATTGCCCTGGCTAGTTCACCACTTGAGCAATGAACAAGGCATGGGGCCATTTCTCTCACTTCAAGTCCTCAGGACAGGTTCTCCCACACCTACACCTTCAGAGACCTCTCTACTGTTACCCAGGAGAGGTATAGGAGCTGCTCTCCTAAGTGCTGCAGCTGATGAGGGGCAGAAACAGCTCTTCTGCTTTTAAGACCTCAGAGCCAGCTCTTTTAACTGCCTCGGGCTTTGAAAGACTGGAGGGAGAGGGAAAGATATCTCTCCTCTACCCGTGGTTGAAGAAGGCGGCTTAAAAGAAATCCCGCACTAGCTCAGAATTGAGAAATAGACGGTTATTTATTTAGGGGTAGATTCACAAATCAGAAGCCTCTGCTGGAACGGAGATCAGAAACCGAATCTTGCAGCCGGAAAAGAGGCCCAAACGCATGCTCTACAAATAGTATAAGAGGCCACGACCCAGTGGGTAGGTAACTACTGGCTATAGGATTTCCTACAGCACATGGTGCCACATGACATAGGAGTAACGTGGACAGCTCTCCCTCATTCACAGCATTGGAGCTGGATCACTTGCACCCCCACCAACAGGGACAGCTCTGTTTTGCTGCTCTCCTGAGCGTTTCAGCTGGTGGGGGCAGGCTCTTAGAACCTCAGGGCCAGCTCTCCCTCCTGCCTCAGGCATTGATGTGCATCTCTCCCCCACCCATGCCACCACATGGCAGCTGAGGGGTGGGGTTAGGTCTCCCATGCTTGCGTTCTTGGGATTGGCTATTCTGTGCCCTACTCAACAGAGTCAGCTCCACTGTGTTGCCCAAACGAGAAGCAGGTTCGACATTCTCGAGTACAGCATCTGGTAAAGGAGTTGTCTCCTTCACCAGCTAAAGGCGGAGGGGGCAAGGGAAGGAGTTTTTTCCTAACTTTTAAATCATTTAGAAATTTGAGAGTTCTGCAAACATTTGACATGCATCTGTGCTGTGAACAGAAAGCCGTATTTATCATTTTTTAAATCAACTTTCTGTCATAAAGTTCCATTAATTTTCATCTGACTATTACATGGTTGTGGCTGTGTGTAATAAGAGCACATGTTAATTTAAAACAGACTCTACTGATGATATGTGTTTTAAAACTGTTTTGGCAGGATCTACAAATGTATTGGCACATTCTCTTTGTGGAATTCCTCACGTGGTGACTGCAACTATGCACATTATAATGGGTAAGAATTCTTCTAGAGAGGGCCAAGTGGAATAAGGACACTTTTATTCATATAAGTAGCTGTGTTTCTGTCAGTCTTATCCAGGAATGGTAAGTTCTCTGTCTCTAAGCGTAGAAATGTTTGTCTAAAGATCAAAGACAAGGCATCGTCTAGTTAAATTGCCTTTCATTTCAACTACATGCTTTGAAAAGAGCAATAAATGAAGTTTATTACTATTATCTTGATGGCAAAAATATTGTAATGATGTTCAAAAAAATCACAGTTTTCAAACACAATGGAGAAAGTTCACACATACCATTTGCATATATAATCTGCACTATTGTTTGACTGTTCCAAGACTTCAGGACTAAGCATATTATCAGAAGAGGAAAACTACCAGGGCATTCCTACAGGTCATAAGTTATCCTGTATGACAGCACTGAAGTCCAGATAAATGCAATGCAAAGCTAATATTAACTCTGTTTTCCTGGTACATCTGCTCCACCATCATATGCCCTCTCATTTTATGGGAAATAGATAAGATTTCCTACTTTGAGTTTCTTTGCTCATCACCTAGAAAAGTTGGAAGTGGAATTCACAGTTGTTATAGTAGAGATAGATGAAGGACAGCAAGAATAAGTAGCTACGATGTAGGGTACCTGGCATAATTCCTTAAGTAAATAAACATTCTCTCTGAAGTCTGCTGTCTCAACCACTCCCTGGTGGCCTGAATACACCTTTCAAGGTCACATACAGTCAGTAGATGTCTGTACCTTCAGCTCTGCTGGCAAGCTTCTTCGCTTTGGGTTCTCAGCCATGTTCGGCTTTGGTGGAAGGACTTTGGCTCTGGCAGAGAAATACCAATGGATGTCCCCTAGTCAGCGGAGAAACTTTGCTGTATTCAAAGCCTTGGCCAAACTGCAGTAAGTGCTTTCCTTGTGGCAAAAATTCTATATCCCAACGGCAATAACTATTAATAATGAATTTTATTATTTAGGCCAGAGGATTGCAAAATATCATTTTTGCCAGCTGGATGCTCTCGGGATGAACAAGAAAGGTAAATAAAAGCTCTGTGTAATATCTTTACTCATCTCTATTTTTAGTAAAATATATACACTTGATTTGGCTGTATACACCTGTATGCCTGTATGCACCATATACATGTCTGGTGCCCACGGAGACCAGAAGGGGGTGTCAGATCCTCTGAAGCCAGAGTTACAGATAATTGTGAGTGGCCATGTGGTGCTAGGACAGAATCTGTGCCTTCTGCAAGAACAGTCAGTGTTCTGAACCCCTGAGCCACTTTATTTCTCTTCAAAGAATGAAGTACAGTGACATAGGCAGTTACTAGACTTGTGCTTTTGGGCTATTTTCTCAAATACTAATAAAGAATAAAGACTCATACACTCCTCTATCTTCTAGTAAACATGGAGTTTACCTCCTGTCTTCAGAAGTAACCATTCCTCCAGACTGACAGTCATCCACTGATTTACCCATCTGACACTTGAGTGCCCACCATGACCCATACTTTGGGTACAACCATGAGCCTCAAGCACACAGTTTTGATCCCTATGAGAATTTTTGGAGTAGCATGGAATTTAAATGTTAAAGCAGCATTGAGGAAGAGTTCCAGCCATTAAGAAATGGAAATTGCTCCCTGTAATATATTTAGTGATAGTTTACAAAAGAATGTTTTGTGCAAAATTTTATGGGTTCTCTAGTCTTTTCGTGTTTAGTAGATGCCGGCTTTGCATAGGTGTGACATGTTTTTGTTCCTGTTACTTATAGAAATGCACAGCAATCTCCAGAGTCTGGTGAGTCAGCAAGAATGTGCTGGAAGCCCTACCCAGCCCTAGTGACTGAGGAGAGAATGTAACCAGCCACTTCCGATTTCTTTAGAAAGTGCTGGTCAATGGCAAACCATCCAAGGGAAGTTTTTGAACATCAGCATCTTGGCAATCCCCTGTCTGTGTTCAGTGGCGCCCAGGAGCTTTGCCCCCAACACCAGGCAAGTATTTCGAGGACTATTAATGCTTACATCTTATAACTAATTACCTCTTTGGCAATGCTTTAGCTATTAGCTTGCTGAAAGTGTGTTAGGCATGTAGTCTCTGATAAAAGTGCAGAGAATAAATGTCAATGAATGGAGCACTCAGCTATAAATGAGACATCCATATCATCCCCTTGACCCCCATCAAATCTCAAGGACCATTATGGAACAGGGGTGGAAAGACTGTGAGAGACAGAGGTCAGAGGGTGATTGTAGTGAAATGGTGTCTTCTGCACAGGAGCACTGATGCATAAGATCTGTATAAGATCCAGACAGTCATTGTTAGCATGGTGCAGGAAGGAGCAAATGGTAAGGGGAGGAGCTGTTGATGACTTCTGGGAGGAGGGCGAGTCAGTTTTCTTTACGGTCATGGCCACTGGTAGTTAATCATGCTCTAGTGGGTGGCCCCACATTCATGAGCTGGGCAACACAAACTAGGCTCAGTTTGTTGATAGAAGATGAAAGATGACATGAAGTTTTCGATATGGAAAAATGTAAGGAGTGGATCTGGGAGAAATTAGGGGAAGAAATCAGGGTTTAATAATCAAAGTACATTATATGAACTCCTCAAAGAATCAATAAAGTATTGAGTTCTTTTAAAAGAATGAGAACTATGAATTGAAAAGGTAGTTTATCTATGTATGATGTCTTCCTAAAGGATTTGTCTGCAGAACAGATTGTGAACAATTTTTGAGATGTAAAACCTGTCATGTCATCACTGGTTCTCTACTCGCCCTCTATCTAAAGTATTCCTTGGGTCTCTGTGACATCACTGTGTGTTGTGCCTCCTTTGTTTGCTTTCACGTCACTCCTCCTGGAGGATCTTCTACTAAATGCTGATGTGTCTTGTGAACGTCTCTGTCCTCCAATTCTAATATAGGCGTATCCCTAGCGTGAGAGCTGGAGACGGCTGAGTTGTTATCAGCATGAGCTTCTCTGGTGTGGGGCTGGGTTAGGTGGATGCTCTCATTCAGAAAGACATTTTGGTTCTCCTAATGTGAACAGGGAGCATAGGAGTCTCTTGGGTACATTTTAGTGAGATAAGCAGTGAGGCATTTGATATCCCCACAGAATTAGAGGCATTCTTTGGGGTTTTTTTTTTTTGCACATTTTTAAAGCAAATGTCCATTTTGAATCTAAAAGTAGTTCTCTTCCAACTGCAAACATGTAGAACAAACGAGAAAGGCTGGTTTTCTATAAAATCACATAACTAAGAAAAATGACCCAGAAAGACAATGCCATGAATACTCTGCTGCTGTTTTCAGAGGGAAGAGACAGAAGGCAGATAGTAGGAGTACTGGACCCTACTTAACCCAGCAGCTAGAAGCAAAGCTCTTAACAATTCTTCTGATTGCCATTGTGTGCCTCCCATTGGAAATGGTCCATCCTTACACAGGATGATTAAACAATGAGGTGACTTCTGAGGTTCTTCACAGCTCTATCTGACCTCCATATATTTAATGGTTTCTTGTAATGTCATTGTTATTATTAGGACAACTTTGTGTTTGCACTGAAATCAAGCATGAAATTGTTTGCAAGTATTTCTGTAAAATGCCCTCTAATGTTAATGCATTTGTGGGGGGCTATGTTGGCACCAGACCACACCATAGGATTTCTAGTCTCTCTTATTGGGTGGAAGATTATATGCAAGATTGAAATGCTCCATCACTTAATTGAACATATGCGGTAGCTGTTGTTCCCCCATCTCCTCTACCCAGGGCACTGTGGTTTGTTTTCTATGTCACGCAGACCTTTTGCCCATAAATAAACGTTTTAACCACAGTTCGGATTTTAGAAAAACATCTACCTGCAGGCTATCTCAAATCTTTTGTGAATGTACAGCATGCTGCAATACACCTTTTAAAAAGCATACAAAGCTTCACGTTTAGAATTCTTAAATAATTATAGTTGTGGTGGATTTAATATTACTTCTTGATGTGACTAGGTGTGTGAAAATTTGATTTTCAAAGAGCCCTACAGTCAGGTTTTGCTGAGAAGAAATCCCAGGGATTAATAAAAGTGAATGAAAATGCTCTCTCGCTTCAACAAGAGCACAGCAATATGTGCTTAAAAATTTTAGGTCAGTTGAACATGGTGATTTTTTGATACTGGTCAGTATCCTCTAGAAAGCACATATGTTAACCAAAATGATATGGGGTGGCTTTAGTTATAGGCCATTGATAAACTTCTTGGTTCTCAAGCGCAGATGTTTAATTTCAGGTTAAACAATGGAAGCATGGCTCTCATAGTTGTTCGGAACACCACTCGACAAGAATTTGTAAAGCACCTGAAAAGGTACTCTAGCATAAAGAATCAGGTACGGCCTCTCTTTCTGTTGTTTCTTTGCAAGGCTAATAATCATGAAGAGAAAGACACTTCAGATATTATCACCAACTCTATTTTCATCTGCCTACATTAATCTTCTTCCCAGGCTTTCATTCAAAATTTGAAATGTGTATGCCAGCATTGACATGCATTTGCCTCTTCTGACATGGTTATACTTCTTTCCCTTGTGCAAAGAAAAACCCAAATTCTAGTATTACATTGAAAAGCAAAGGAGGTGAGGGTCTATTGCACACACACAAGCTGTTGTTTAGGGTGAAAGAGAGTGAAATCCGAGAGCTTTGTCGTCTTGGTTTCGCAACAGCAGATCCTAAACTTGGGAAGTTTAGGTTTTATGGGCAACTTGCTGACAACTGGCTTCCTATTCACGTCTTACAATAGGTTTGCAGATATATGCTTACCCATTTTATAGATGTTATTCAAAACGTATGAAGAGAGATTTCCACTTAAGTGGTTAGATGAAAAGAGAAATAGTACCTATAATGAGCTATATTCTTGGGCTCACACTGTGTCCTGCCTGTTAGTCTTGAAGCACACAGGGGTGACTGTAAAACCCAGTGGTTTGACAAATTCTTAAGGATAAAAATGGTGCTTGGATATAGTTAGGAGGGGACCAATGGCAGGAGGACAGTAAATCTAGCTAACCACCAGAGGCTGATTGTTGCTCCCTCCCTCCCTCCTCTCTCTCATGCGCGCGTACACACACACACAGACTGTGTATCTGCCTGTGGAAGCCACAAGAGGGAGTTGAATTTTCTTGAGCTGCAGTCACAGGTGGTTGTGAGCTGTCTGACATTTGTACTGGGAACCAAACTTGGGTCCTTGGGAAGAGCAGTAAGCACTCTCCGCAACTGAGCCATCTCTCCAGTCCCCCAGCTCAATTCCACACTACAATAAACAATTACATTTATATGGTATTTATAATCATTTAATTCACATAGTGATTTCTATAAATTATAAACAAATATAAAAATATGAATAGCATGTAATGTTTTGTAAAAACTTTTCTGTGTAAGAAAGACAACATATGTTACAGTAGGACTCGCTGGTGTGTGGGAAGGAGACAAATTCTACACTGTTTTAGCATTGCACCCTCTGAGCCACATTTTCATGGTAGGAATGTCAATGTTTGTGAACAGCTGTAGAACAGACTGAAGATCACCTCAGTTTTTATAGTTACTAACTCAGTAAAATGGAGGGTAAAACTAACCTTCAGGGTCCCTTCAACTGCATCCTCTTCCTGGCTCTTCTCTCGCCCCACATTTTTTGGTTTCCGTGGCCTCCATTTGCGAATGATTTTGAAACTTCTAAATGAACTTTACGTTCTGAGGACCCCATCTCCTGGGTGATCGCTTCCTTCCCATTATTTCAATTGTGTGCTGTCTAAGTGCTCAGCCTATCTTCAGATCTGCAGGGCCACTGTGCTTCCCCTGTGCTGTCAGGTGTGTGAGGCCCCCTCCCAGCCTCCCAGGCCAGCAGACCCACAGCGACCTTGACTCTTCCCTTCTGCACTCTCTCCTCACACAGGGTAGCTATCTGAAACCCACCCTGATCTCCTCACGACATTACCCTGACTGCTTCTATTGGTTCCCATGTTTATATTTCTGTCTTCTTAATTCAGACTTTACTCCATTTCACTTAGAATGGTCTCTTGTATAGCTTTCGTTTGTCTTGTCTTTTGTAATTCCTCCTTAAGGAGTTTTCCTAAAATAGCTGATTTCTCCTCTGCTTAATTCTTTAACAGGCACTGTAAAAGGAGACTACAATTCCATTTCCTGGCTACCAAGGCCCAAATAATCACACAAAACTATGTTAATTATAATACTGCTTGGCCAACAGCTCAGACATATTTTTAGCTTGCTCTTATATTTTAAAGGAACCCATTTCTATTTTATTTTACCATGAGGCTGTGGCCTACTGGTAAAGCTTTAACGTCTCTCTCCTTCAGAAGCTACATGGCATCTATTCGACTCCACTTTCTTTCTCCCTGCATCAAGTTTAGTTCATTCACCTAGCTCTATTCTGTCATGCCATAGGCCAAAACAGCTTCTTTATTAATCAATGGTAATAAAATATATTGACAGCATACAGAGGGGAAATCCCACATCATCTCCCCTTTTCTGTCTGATGAAAAGGAAGGTTTTAACTTTAACATAGTAAGAATTATAGTTACAATATTTATATCTAATTTATCTTTTATCATGATTGTATCTAGTTTTCAACTCCATCAAAGACCTGAGAAGGATATACTATTACCTAAGTAAACAGAAAGTACATTGTAAGCAACTTTCAAAGTTCTGGAATTGACAAAGACATCTTGCTGCCTGGACAGTCCCCCAAAGTTCTTCTGTATCATTGGGGCATCCATCTTCAGCCTACAGGCCCATAGTATCTGGCCCACTTTTCAGTGAAGCTGGAAATGTAAAGATTTGTTCTGCCATGTTACTGGCAGAGTTCATCAGTTGCTTTCTTCTGTGTCCTGCAGAATGTCTGGCAGTTTCCTCTGAAGCAGGAACCCTGAAGGACAATCTCATCTTTTAGAAAATTTAGCAGTCACTTTTCTGTGGGTCCTGCAAGTCTAGTTCACACAGCATACCATCAAGCAGTTCAGGCAAGAGCAGTTTCTTGCCCAAATGGCTAGTAAACTCCATAAGGAGGCTCTTAGGTGACTACCATCCTCTTGAAGTAGACTGGTGTTGCCAGAAGCAGACATGTCTCACTGTCATGAAAAGGCTAAGTTCTTAAAACATTTTAAATGCCATATTCTATAGGTTTCTGAAGTGTTGAAGACTATTTAACTGAAACATATCTCTGTATATCTAGATAACCTAGCTAACATGAATACAAGTTTGGCTACTATAAATGACTATTAACCTATAATTTTAATTACACATTAAATTTTAAATGAGCTGTATAAACATACCTTTAAAAAGAGTAGAAATATATACATATACATACATATAAATATATATATAACAAAATAGACCTTAAGTTTGTATCAATAAATCAAGATACATACCAATGTAAAGTATACATTTGTAAAGTATTCATTTCTATATCATATTCCGTCTTAAATTAATTTGGGTGTAGTTTTCTCCAAACTGATTCCTGCTGTTTTTTGGTGAAGTATTTTTAGGATTCATGAGGGTCTTGCTACATCAAAACACATTAGTTTGGAAAGAATCCACAGGTTGAGCCTCTGTGGAAACAAAAGCAGGCCCTCTTTTCCAAAGTAACATATTCTGAGACTCAACTTTTGCAGTTAAGATACCTTTAGGATATATATGTTGGTTTAACTTAGCAGCCCTCAGAATCAAAATGTCTCTCTGCAGTCAAAAAATTCAAAAAAAAATACATAATCCAGATTCTGCATTTTCCATCTTTATGTGGCTTTTAAAAAACTCTTTACAGGTCAGATGTATTCCTAGCTAGCTCTTATGTCTTAAATGAACCCATTACTATTTGTTTTACCATGAGGCTGTGGCCTACCAGTAAAGCTTTCGCATCTGTCTCCTTCGGCAGCTACATGGAATCTCCCTGACTCCACTTTCTTTCTCCCTGCACTCAGTTTAGTTTTCCGGCCTAGCTCTATTCTGCCCTTCTATAGGCCAAAACCAGCTTCTTTATTAACAAATGGTAATAAAACATTAACAGCATACTAAGGGAAATATAGGACAGCCTATATTTCCTCATCCATGGATTACATGAGCCTTGATAAACCATTTCTCACACTTCCAGGGCTAAGACTGATATCAGCTGGTTTAATTTTTCATGAGGTCATTGTCTTTGGAGCATAGTACTTGAGAACTCTAACTGTATTTTCATGTGGCTGTCCCTTGGACATATGAATCCCTAGTATTTTTCCAATTAATTCAAATTTCCATCACTCACAAGGACACAAGTCATGCTGAATTAGGCTCTGCCACATAGATCTGTGTTTAATGTAATTGTGTCTTTAGAAACCTTATCTTCAAAACTTATGTCCTGAAAGACACTCAAATTTAGGACTTCAGCAAATGAATTCTTAACTGGGGAGACAGTTTGTGCCAAATCTTTTTGTAAATGTGTTCTTCAAATTAAGATAACCAAATAATTTTTAGTGGGAATACAGTAATCATTTCAGATTTTAGAACAATTGCTTAGAAATTATACCTTAGTAAACATAGCCCCCCCATGCATATAAACCTCAATGAAGCAAAACATTCTATAAGTTAATTAAAACAAAATAATACTTTCCCCCAAACCCATGTTTACACACAAGGAGCAAAGATTCAGGAGATATCATAGCTTAAACTGTACAATAAACCAAATTACCAAGTAAAATCCATGGTCACCTCAACTCCAAGTACCTCTTATAACCTGGAGCTCGGTGAGACTACTTGCACCATGATTCTGTTAGACCTCTCACACTGGGGATAAAACTTTCAATGCCTGCCTCATGCTTACAGAAGCTACTATGTAATCATTCATTTTGAAGGCTATGCATTTCCATGAATTACCAAGAGCTGACTCTGAGGGACATCTATTGCCTACCCAGATATTCAAGTCCTGCCCTTATCTTCGCACCTCATCCTGTTTGGAAGAAGCTCTTGCACAGCTATAATTGAGGGTTCATTGTTTCCCCAACCCCTGATAACTTCCTTTGGCAACAAAGAAAAAGCACAACTTGAACATTACCCGGTGGCATTCTAGAACGGTTGATCACAGCTGTCTTAGCTTTGTGTCCATTTGCTAAATTGGCAGATGAACACCTGGGAATTCATATTTCATTGCCTTTTTCCTTTTATGTACTTTTAAGTTTAGATTTAGGTTCTTCTGAATTAAATTCCAAATGGGAAACTTAATGCTCGAGTTTGTTTCACATAAGAGTCAGTATGATGGTGAACCTTATTTGTCATAGGGGGCACAACGAAGCATCACTCTTTCGATTCCTTCTAGTTAGTTCAATTTTCCTTTTGTGGAGACTTACACCATTGAAGAAGTGAAAATCCACCCAAAGAGCCATAGCAGTGGATACAATCAGCAGGAGGAGGGTGGGGACCAAGTAACTCTTCCGGAAAACACTTTTCCTTGGGATGTAGACGGTGACTTAATGAAAGCTGCCTCTGAGGTCCGCATCAGGTAAGCCTGACTGCTTCACCGTCTGTGTGGCATAGCAGCAGATACAACACTAATGACAGAAGACAAGGATTCTTCCTCCTAACTGCCCAAATAGGAGATTACAAACTAGTAAGCTAGAAAACTGTAAAAAGACATGCACACCCTTTGATAATACATCACAAATCATTATTTTGGATGGGCTATACAAATAATTTGCTTACAGTTTACATTCCTTAGAGGGTAGTTAAGACTCTTTCAAGGAGTCTTTTGAAAATACAGTTCCATAGTTTCTAGCCCCCTTCCCCAAATTGGGCTGTAATACTGTAAAACACTACTTTTTAATCAAGTCCCCCCTTCTGTCTATTCAAGTCAGCATATAAAGTAATGGGGGCCTTTGTCAAGCTTGGCAAAGCTTTAGCTTCATTGTACATATTGACAAGAGTGAGTGATGGATAGGAACCCACATACTCTATCCTAGCAAGTCTCATGGCTTTTCGCAGGCTGACGTGGGGGGGCACCCCCAGATGGGGTGTTCTCAAACAACTGGCTCTTCACAGAAGTACTGGAGAACATCAGCCAGGCAGGAAAGGGGATCACGAAGGTTCTGGAATGGTCACAGATGGAGTTTTGGTCCTTGAGCTTGCTGGCTGTGGTCCTTCTATGAACGTAGGCTTTTGTGTTGTTCACCTGTGCTCTAAGTATCACACACACAAGAGGTTTGTGGAAAATAACAGCGGCAGGTAAATGAAATAATTTTATATCACTTTTTTACAAGACTGCACCCAAGGCTGACCAGGCTTTATGGAGGAATCCTGGAAGAAATGATTCCAAAGTAGCATGTAATTGCATATAAAAGAAAAGTAGAAATTTATTATGAAGGAACCTGGTATGCAATATATATACAAATAGGTAATGAATTTTTGAATGAAAATGTCTTTAAAACAACTATTTTAATGTAATTAAAAATAGTATCTAGGTATTTCAAAATCAAGATAAAATATGAGATCAATGAATAATCAAATTCTGATATTTGGAAGGCATTTTGTTGGATCTAATATAAACATCCTGCTATATCAATATTATTGAATGTAACTCTTATTATTTTTAATGATTTCCTGTAGCCTGATAAAATACAGATTTTATAAAATTTCCAACTCCACAGGGAGCTAGGGATATAACCATGAACAGCCACTTAAAAAATTTTTTTCCACTTAGGCCATTGCCCCCAATCCATAATGGCATCTTTGGAAGTAACTAGACTTTTAAGCTTATTATACAAGTAAACTTCTAAGTTTACAGTAAGTTTTAAACATAAACAAAGTATCTTTCTAACTGGGCAGAACCTTGGCCCGGGAGGTAGCTGTGTTCCTTTGTACCTGAATGGCGAGGGTAGGGCCGTCACAGCACTCAGTTTTCAGCATAACGATCCAAATTTACGTTTCCTCAGAGACCGTCCCTTAAAAAGATGGGTCTAAACTGATACTGATTTTCATGAATTAATACTGACACCTTCATGAGATAACTACTTGCACTTGTATGAGAAGACCATAAATATATGCCTTTTTATATAAAAAATTCTTTACAAATACAAGCATTTAATTAAATATTTTTTGTGCATGTGCACCCGGAGTTGATGTTTTATACTCAAGTTTCATAGCTCCGAAACCCCAGCACATCATCCTTGTTTTCCAGCCACAAACCGCGGGCCCGTGAGCAGGCAACTGTCATGAATCAGGAAACCTGAGGAAGGGCCAGCTGGCAGCAGGGATTTCCCGTAAAACAATCTTTCTTCTTAACAGTGAAGGCTACCACTTTTATCCTACCCGTGTCCAAAATCTGACTGTAGCTTTCTTACGCATAATAGGCTCAGATGAGAAATATTTATCAGACCATGTGTATGGGATAAGTAGTACAAAAATGGTTATGTAAAAACCCAGGTAGAAGACAGTTCACTTTAAAATAAAGCCTTGCATAGCATCAAACGTACATATCTCATGGGAAAGTCGATCCCATCCCATCCCTGCATACAAGCTTCACCAGTGACTTGCTGTTCCATCTGGGCTTCTCCGTCTCTATAGCAATGATTTTTACAGCCCTGGTTACTGCGTGTTTCAACAGAACAAGGAAAACAACGACATCGTGGCAGGTATTCATGCTTGCTTCATTTGAAGCAGCGAATGCTTTATGACATGTCGGCTCCCTCGCGCCCTTCTTTGCAGTTTGAAATCACCAGTGAGTTATGGTTCATATTACATAACAGCTAAAGTGTGATGTTATGATCTGCAATGAGAAGACAATCCTTAAGAATTGGTTTTACAAATAGAAAATTGAAAAAAACTATTACTGGATGTTTCTTGATAAAAGAAAGAGGTGGATGGTAATTGTATCTCTTAGAAAAGAGTATATACATAAAAAGTCCACAGCTGGCCACTTATGCAGAAGCCACACTTGTCCAGAAGCCATCCTGTGCTGCACGGATGTTGTTCATCAGGCATTTAAAACTCAAATCGAGCAAATAAAAGGGCCATAGGGGAGACAGTCCAGGAATGACGTGTAGCAATGACAATCTTCCAATGTTTTAATTCCACTGTTTTAAAATGATTTATCCATTAGAAGCCTCTGGAAACAGTTCTTTGAAAGAGTCTAAATGGATTCAAAGGTCATCGTCATCATATTTTGAAAATGTCTCATGTATTTGAAATCCACAAGTGCCCTGTGGCATTAATCTCACCATCATGACCCCGCGTAGTCCATGCCTCCTTGAAAGACTGTTCCTTTTAAGTCTGCTTGGCTAAATCTGGAGTTTCTTTCAAGTTACCGTCAAAGTTTTCTTGAGTAAGTCAATAGCTTTAGTGTTTTTCTCTACTTTTTACTGCTGGAAAACAACCTTTGTGTATTTCCTTTCTTGGAGATTTTCCCTGCATTAAGATATAGTATGTTACAAGATCACAAGTATGTGCAAAAAGAGAAATTACCATGGGTCTCATGAGCAGGGTCTTTCCTCACCTACCTGAGTCTTTGTTCATTGCTCTCGATTGAAGAGTCATTAGTCATTGTCACCCTTGCTGTTGACATAACTCCAGCTGTCTCTCCTATTTTCTTCTTGTAGAATAGATTTGTACTGTCTTTTAAAGAACCCAGCCTGAAAACAGATCAGATAACAAGTGTATAATTCCAAACCCATAATATTCACATCAAATGTCTAATCAGTGTAGAATACTTTTAAAACTTTGCCCCACGTTCCACAGGCTGCAAAGACAGTTGTAAAGGTGGTAATCAACGTAGGACGTGCAGGGTTAATCCTGGCCTTATCAGTGATATATACACACCACAGCAATATTGGTTTTCAACATTATATGCATTCCAAATGGAATCTTATCTGAGATCAGTATTAAACATTCAGCTAGAGATGAAAAACAAGAGTATATACTCAACCTAATTGAGTATTGGCTTTGAGACAATAGAAACATTCTGAGAAATTATTGGTAATTATTAAAGGTGGACTGTCCATATAACACAAGAAATTAGTAATTATTAAAGGATTACCTTCCACATAACACATGAAATTAATAAAAGTACAATGAGTCCCAGCAGTAAGCTGCTGGTAATAATCACGATGGTGAGATGCCGCTTAGGTCTTTGATGATGGAGCCCTTCCAGGAGAACCTGCACAGCAGAGCAAACACACGCTCAGAAAGAGCAGTGCTGAAGTTTCCCGTAAAAACCTCCAGACAGCAACAGAGACCGGAGCTCCCCATCCCATCCTGAACCTAGTCTCAGCCCTAGGAAGCAGAATCAGTGAGCAAAATGGCTCTATGGCTCCTCCTCCCATCCTGCCCCTTCTCACCACTACCCAAACACTCTGTGTTCTTCCCATCCGCTGTGTTGAAAGTCCTCTGTGAGCTGGTCGCACACTAACTCCTTACTCGGATCCCCCAAAGGCACTACCTCTGAATAGCCTCAGGCTATTTCCCACAGCACCTAAGAGGGTGAACTTACATGGGCAACCTTCTCATCCTTATTCAGTTCAATAACTTTTGGGTGTGGCTCTGGAAAAGCTGTTGCTCTGATTTCAAACTTGAGCGATGAAGTCTCATCCTGTTTTGAAACCAAGTAACAGAGCTTGAGTCATAGTTTTATTCCATGCAGACATGTCAACATAGATGCCACCTTGGCTATCTAGAATTTCTGTAACTTACTGAACTCTAATGGCTTCCTTTGGACTCAAAGGTATGACTATTTCATGGGTCCCCTTTTATTAAGTGTGGCTATGTTGCAAATCACTTGATTTAAATATTTCCCCAGGTTACAGTGTGCAATACGTTATTAGTGATCAATATAATTTTTCAGTAATATTAAATTTTACCCCCACACAAGCCTTCTTGGTCTGGTGAACATTTCCTCAGGCTTGCCTTTCATTTGCTTCTGAATAAAGTCCATGCATCCTACTTAGTGTCTCAGTGACAACATTCTTCTCTGATAATATAAAACCCATGTGCATGATCATCCGTGGGTGAATTCTGAGCTTTTTTATTTCAAGTAGGGAGTCTGTAAAAGAATCCATAAACCTTAGGGGTCTGTGAATGGACTTTGTAGGTTTTAGGAATATATTTATTTGCACATGTATGGGAGTGAGTTAGTATTTAGATCTAATTTTAAAAATAATACCATGTATTTGCTTTGATGCACATGTGGAGGTAGGATGACGACTTTGGAGGTGGAGGTGGTTTTCCTACCATGTGATTCAGGCCCTCATGCTTGATGGAAGGCTTCAACCACTGAGCAATTTTGCCAAGCTTATTCTTTTTTTTTTTTTGAAACAGCATCTTATGTAGCCAGGTTGACTTTCAGCTTGCCATCTTGCCTGTTAGCTGAGAATGAGCTTGCATTTCTAATCTTACTGATCTTAAGCGCTGGAATTATCAGTGTGAAGTACCACACATCCAGTTTCTGCCAGTGCTGCAGACTGAGTCCACAGCTTTGTGCATGCTAGGTGAGCACTCCCCCATTTGTGCTATACCTTGGTCCTAGTCTCTCTATTCTTAAGGAGGTCTATCGCCCCAAAATACTAAAGTCTACTAGGTAAAGGTTATATGACATCTATAGAACTAGAAATAAAAAACCTCACCTCGACCTAGAGCCTTTTTTTCAATGGGAGGACTGATTCTCCATGGGCAGTATATAGCGTGTAGAGACACCTTTGACTGAAGGGATGGGAACCGTGGTGGGAACTGCCTGGTATGTTTGGCACTACTAAATGCCCTGCAGTGTGTATGACAGCCTGACAGGGAAGGCTTTTCTGCCCACCATGTCAGTTGTGCCAAGAGAAACTTGGGCATCTGAGAAGCAGCTACCAAGGCTGAATGGCTTTGCTGCTAGGCCTGGGACTTTGAGGAATATCTGAAGTTAAAATGGATGAGCGTCTGTCTCTCCTTCCACTGTCTGATGGAATACTCCTTGACCACTGTGTGGTCATTTCAAAACACGCTACTGAATAGGAACAAAATTTGTCTTAATCTGCAGCTCCATTGGCTAGTCTTATCTGTAGTGGCCACTACCACTACGCTGGCCACATGGGGAAATGGAAAAAATGCTTCAGGTTTTCTCCTGTCGTCTAAGAGCTCTTCACAAAACACTTTTAGAGAAAAAAGTTCAAAAGGCGTTTAATTCCTTTAACTTGAAGTTTTAAAGCTTTTTTTTTCAGAATATTTTGTTACCAAATTATGCTATAGTTTAATACTTATTTTTGAGGCTGAGTCTCATGTGGTGTAAAAGGGCCTTGAACTCATTATGTATCTGATGATAATCTCAAGCTTGTAATCCTCCTGCCTCCACCTCTCGAGTGTTGGGATTGCAGGCATGAGCCACTACCACCAGGTTTAGCTGCTATGTTTTGATGTTTCAGTTTTTGTTTCTATGAAATTAAATTTTAATTTCACTTCTTGGTTTTAGTTTTTACACACAGTCTTCTAAAAGACGATGTAAGGTTGTGTGAGCTGAAAGGGAGTGAAGTTCCTCTGTTTACTTAATTCGTAGCGAGTGCATCCTTTCTAACCCAAACCTAGTGATCCACAGTTTATCTCTGTCCGTTGATGTAATGAGGTTTGGGCTTTCTTCCCATGCTGTATTCTTCTCTCTGGAGTTTGTTTCCATATTAAACCGTCTACGTAAAAATGACCAAGTTTGTAGCCCTATATCACAACGTTATCCGTCTGATTTTAGACTCACCATTTCCAAGATGGATGGCCGACCTTCCAGCTGGATGTGAACGCTGGCTTCCTTCCCACTCTCCATTTTGCCAAAGTTGCATAAGAAATCTAAACAGTGTAGATCAGCTTTCATGCAATACTTGAAAAGAATGTAAAAGCACTGCATTAAAATTTTCTACATTTGAAAGATGAACACCTGGAGGAGACAACTCAGTGAATAGAATGCCTGCCATGTAGCATAAGGATTAATAAGAATCTGAATCCCCCAATCCTGTGCAAAACTGGGGGAGACTGCATGGACCTGTAATCCCACTTGTGTCTCTACTACAAGATGGCAGGTAGAGATGAAAGAAGTTCCAAGGGGCAGATAGTCTCAAACAGGTAGAAGGTGAGGGCCAACCCCTGTGGTTCTTTCTGAACACCCTGCATGCCCTGCAACACACCTGTATTCTCCAAAAATTTAAAGCATGACTTTTAAATTTGAAAACCTACTTCACATAGGTTAAAAAGCTCTTTAGTGTGCCACAAGGTGACTCAGCAGCAGGTCAAAGAACTTGCTGCTAAACCTGAAAACCTGGGTTCAAAATCCCAGAACCATTGTATAATTTTACCTTTGTCAAAAATCAGGTGTTCAGAAGTTCAGCAAATGGTGCTGGTATAACTGGATGTCAACATGTAGAAGAATGCAAATAGATTGATATCTATTCCCATGCACAAAACTCAAGTTCAAATGAATCAAAGACCTCAACCTAAATGCAGGCACATTGAACCTCATAGAAGGGAAAGTGGGAAGTAGCCTTGAATGCATGGGCACAGGAAACCACTTCCTAAATATAACACCAGTAGCACAGACACTGAGAGCAACAACTAATAAATGGTACTTCCTGCAATAGAAGCTTCTGTAAGGCAAAGAACACAGTCAACAAGACAAAAAGGCAGCCTACAGAATGGGTAAAGACCTTCACCAACCCCACATCAGACAGAAAACTGACCTCCAAAATATACAAAGAATTCAATAAACTAGACTTTAAAAAATGGGGTAAAGATCTAGACAGAATTCTCAACAGAAGACTCTCAAATGACTGAAAGACACTTAAGGAATTGCTCAACATCTTTAGCCATCAGAGAAATGCAAATCAAAACAATTCAGAGATACCATCTTACACCGGTCAGAATGGCTAAAATTCAAAACACCAATGACAGCTTATGCTGGAAAGGATGTAGAGTAAGGGGAACGCTCCTCTATTGCTGGTGGGAATGAAAACTTGTACAGTCACTTTGGAAATCAGCCTGGCAGTTTCTCAAAAAATTGTGAATCCGTCTACCTCAAGATCCAGCAATAGCACTCACTCTTGGGCATATACCCAAAGGAGGCACACTCATACCACAAAGACATTTGCTGAACCATGTTCATAGCAGTATTAATCTGGAAACCTAGATGCCCCTCAACTGAAGAATGAATAAATAAAATGTGATATATTTACACTGTGGAGTTCTACTGAGTGGTAAAAAAAACAATGGCATCTTGAAATTTGCAGACCAATGGATGGAATTAGAAAAGAAGCCATCCCGAGTTAGGGTAACCCAGACCCAGAAAGCCAAACATGGTGTGTACTCACTCATAAGTGGAGAGATTAGACGTAAAGCAAAGGATAACCAGCATACTGTCCACAACCCCAGAGAAGCTAGGTTACAAGGATCCCCCTGGTAAAGAAAAGTAGACAAGATCTCCTGACAAAATTGGGAGCATAGGGGGAGGAGAGGGGGAGGAGAGAAGGGAAGGCAGGAGGAAATCCAAGAAAAGAGAGATCTTGATTGAGGGAGCCATTATGGGACTAGTGTGAAACCTGGCCCCAGGGAAATTCCCACAACCCACAAGGATGATCCCTGCTAAGACCCTAAACAATAGTGGAGAGGGTGATAATTGTCATCATAGAACCTTCATCCAGCAACTGGTGGAAGCAGATGCAGAGAGCCGCAGCAAAGCACTGGGCCGAGCTGCCAGAGACTAGTTGAAGAAAGGGAATAGCAATATGAGCAAAGGGGTCAAGACCATGATGGTGATACTCACAGAAACAGCTGACCTGTGCTAAGTGCGAGCTCACTGACTCTGGACTAATAGCATGGACCTTGCATAGGATCAGACTAGGTCTTTTGAATGTGGGTAAGAGTTGTGAGGCTTGGACAGTCTGTGGGGCCACTGGCAGTGGGACCAAGATTTATCCCTGGTGTTTGAACTGGCTGTTTGGAGCCCATTCTCTTTAGAGGGATACCTTGTTCAACCTAGATACAGGGTGGAGGGCCTTGGTCCTTCCTCAAAGTTATGGGCTAGACTTTGTTGACTTCCCATGGGAAGCCTTATCCTCTCAGATATGGGTGGGGGTGGGGTGGATGAAAGGTGGGCAGAGTGGGAGGGAGGGAGTAGGGACTAGGATTGGTATGTAAAATGAGAAAAGATGGTTTTTAAAAGATAAATTAAAAATTAAAGAACAAAAATCAAAGAAGCAACAACAAATCTCCAGAACCTACACAAGATGGTCGAAGAGAAACCTTCTGCAAGTTGTCCTCTGGCCTCCCATACGTGACATGCTTTCATGGACACACAACTGAACATGAGAATATGATAGAGTATTTTTAAATAATCTTAGTTGCCTTCAGAAAACCGTCCTTTTTATAAACATCTTCCTTTCATAGCATTTAAAGCCCATCTTGCTTTCAATAAAACAAGCATTTTTTGTTTTATAAATTATAACAAAGTATTCAAAGTGTAGCCTCTGTTTCTATACCATTCCTAGTAACTCAACATTCTGGGACAGGATGAAAAGAAAGATTCACAATTAGAGTCTCCCTAGGTTACACACTCTGGTTTTTGTCACAAAGCTTCACCGGTTTCTCTTATAAAGTCACTAAAATGGGAAGAATGAGAATCTCTTGCTATCAGTATGGCTACTCAGGTGACTTGACGTCAGAAAGGTTCAGGTGTAATGTCTGGATGACACACTGGGAGCAATTGTTGGGTAATGAAACCTTATACACATACTTAACCCTGGGTTCCTCTCAGCACTGCATCATGCCTGTTCCTTTCCAGTAGGAATATCGCCTAAGCTTGTATCCATTGTCATGTCGCTGGCCACTCAAACACCCATTGAACTTGGTTTTTAAATGTTTTAGTTCTTTGTAGAAAAACAGAACTGTATATCTGGAAAATGGAAACTTACCAAGAGTCTCTTGTCTGTCTTTGATAAGAATTTGACTATGTCTGTCAAGGTCTCCGCTATGCCTTTTTTCTGTCCTGATGCACACTCTCTTCCATAATGTTTAAAATGGCATTGTCCCGTAGTCGCCTAAAGACAGAAAACAAACAAAAATCATGTCTCTTTAGAGAGAGCTGACACAACTTGACTTTAAAAGTTTCAATTGATTATTTTTACTAAAACACATTAAGCATTTCCAAAATTGTGAAAGTATATTTGACAAAATAGTAAATCTCTTGGCAAGTCTACAAACCAAGCCCCAAACAAATTATAGCCAGTCGGTCCTAGCTGACAACATGGTCTATCCTTACTAAAAAGGGGAAGGAAAATGTCGGGTGACCACTGGCCTAAGTTGGTTTTACAGAAAGAAATATGCTACAATTATACATCCCAGCATCTAAATCTGGAATTCAAGTAAATTTTAAAAAGTCTTTTTTTCCCAAATTCCTTACATAGGCTTTTCTGGGGATTGCTATTGCTGGACACCTGGAGGAAATCTCATGAACGAACACAAACATTGGCTTAAGAACCGACTCAAATGTTTCCTTTAAGAGGACTTCCCTTCCTGGTCTTGCTATAGTGGTGGCTTCAGCTTCGTGGAGCATTCTGTTAATTCTATCTCTTTGGGACATGAGCTTGTGGAGACAATGTAAAACAGTTTTTCAAGATGGAAGAACCAGGTTTTCTGATTGTGTATGACAACGTAGTTGTCACCTCTGGGCTGCAGTCCTGAAGAAATGTATTATATTCAAGGTCCTCTCAGCGAGTGCATAGGGAATTCACAGCATCAACTAGGGCTGAAGTGAACAGGGGTGTCCATCTTCACAACACTCCTTAGGATAAAGGGTTCGGATTTAAGACTCACAATAGAGGTCAGACAAAGGGAACATCTTTTTACCTGGACGTCCAAAACGTTGAACAACTTATCCGTTTGAGGGAGGAAAGAATTGGGTACCATTATTTCCACACTAACATTTGGAGCTATGCTAATGCCGGTGTTTATAACCTGAAAAAGAAAAGAATTTGAAAGTTTTTCATAATTGTAAATGCAGAATTACTAGCCAAAGTGGAGGATGTATGGTTGGCAGATGAACACTAAAGCAGGCAGAATATCCTTAGCCATAATTTTCCCAGTTTTATCAGTCCAAATAGCCTCTCCAATCTATCTACGCCTGCTTTTCACTTTACCATCATATCTGGTAACCAAGCAGCGACACCTTCACAATGTAATCCAAGACTTGCATTCCTTACACTGCTATACTGCTCAGACAGTGCTTTCGATTAAGACAAATATTTCTGTAGACGCTACCTTTTATCTGGGACCAGCCAAACGTTCTGCTTAACAGCTAAATTTTCAAAACTGAGTTTCATATTAGTATAATACTTCTATATGTTAACATTTTTTTGAACAAAAAAGAAAAAAATTATTCAATACTGATGAAGCTTTTCCTAATCCTGAAGCCTGATCGGCAGGAAGGTAAATGCTCCCATTACTTGGTAATGTTGGGCTGGCTAAGAACCTGAACCAACTATAGATTTCCTGATTTCCTCACAACCGTGTTTCCCTTGGCTTTTCTGCCTTGAACGTAACTTCAGAAGGGTCAGGAGACCTCTAAGCTCTGTCTGTTCTGGGTGTTCACATATCTTAGAAAGAAAATTTCTAACAAGCAAAGCGAGAAAAGCAACTTTAGCCTAAGAGGAAGGGGCCTGACTCACAGAACAGCAGCCCTGCAGCCAGCCAGACACTCAAGCTGAGGGACAGAGGGGACAGGAATCCCTCCGGAGCAAGGCTTACGGCCAATCTTTTCTTCCTTCCCATATGTTACAAACGTCAACAAAACCCAGCTTTGCTTACATGAAAAGTGAAGTTCAGCTTCTCCGTCATGCATGTTTCTGGCTCATTTTCTTCACTTGATCCGTATACAAATGAAGTTGGGTTCACGAACCTGCCGGCAACAAGGTCAGCTTGAACATACTGTTTTTTTTT
>LOEQ01002544.1:455326-473786 GCA_001685075.1 Bramus lutescens
TTTTGGATGAGGGGCCATACAGTCTGGCTTTAGAGGTGGACTATAGCACATTTAAAAGCAACACGGAATCCTTTCGGTTTCTTGGTCAGATAAAAGCTCTAGAAACTGATGAAACCGGGAGGCAGTGTGCTCTGTCCTGCGGGGCCATGCCTGTGCTAACCAGTATATGTCCTTGCGTTCTCCATGCCTGCTGGCTTGCCACACGTTTGCACCTTTTCAGCCCTAAAATGGTCTGTGCAAGTTTGGCAAGCTTGAGCTGAAGCCTTAACTTTCCCTCGGGTGTCGTAGCACCATCTAACCCGTTCATTAGTTCTCTACGGCTGACTGAACCTCAAAATTCTGGGAACAAGGCAAACACCAACTTACATAAAAAAAAATAAAATTTTTTGCTAGAATTTTTTTTTTAACTTTTTGATCCACAACTAGCCAAATGTCTGCTGAGTGTAACCAGCACCGAGAAAGAGCTGCTCTGGGGAACTCCTTGCTGCACAAGGCACTCAGATTCTGCAGCTAATTCTACTTATTTGAAATTAGGAGTCCTGCCTCTGCCTCGTGGAAAGGTGTTAGAAACAATCTGACAACACACACTTGTGCAGCTTAATACTTGTGTTTGTCTCAAATACCAACATGTGACCAGTGGAACTGGAGGTGCTCGGCAGGTGGAAAAGTGAGAAACAGCGTGGCTGCTAAATGCTAGGAGACAGGAATCAGCTTCCGTTTGCTGCCCCGCTGACTCTCATGGCCTTCTTCTCTGGGAAGGACCACATTCTCCCTCCTTCACAGAAACTGATACTCAATTCCATCAGTTACAGAAAGTGACATTTTATGTGGTTGGGTGCCTGCTTCATGAACGGTTAAAATGATAGAGGGATACTTTGTAATTAGAGCAATTTATTCTGTTAACTCATATCTTCTAGTGTTTTAAAAATGTATGCATGCATCTACCACCAAGAAGGAAGTGGCCCATGAGTCCACATCCCTAACTAAAAAGCTATGGGCAGCTAAGGATTGCTGCAGAGAGTCAGTATTCTTGGTGTGTGTAGCTCAGGGTAGGTTGATCATACTTCAGTGGATGGCCCCATACTCAGGAATACATGGACAGTGTAAATTAGAGTTTGAAATTTTTTTTTTCTAAAACATACATTTGGAGCTGTTTAGGGAGTTTTAAGTGGATCTGGGTGGAGATAGGGAGAGGAATTGTTAGATGAATATGATCAAAACACATTGCATAAAATAAAAAGTTAAATGCTCATAGTATAGTGGCTATTGGGTGTGCTGGTTCATGGGTATAGAGCTGACATTCGGGACGCAGAGCCAAATGTGTTGATCAGGATGCTCGCAGAAGCCTCAAGAACATCCTTCTGATCTGCACCAATCACAGGCCAGTGTAGACCACACAGAGAGAAATGGTCTCAAAAACAACCAAAACCTTCAAGACACAGACTAAGCGCTTGAAAAACTGCCAGTGGAGTCATTGAAGGTTTTGTTAGTCCCTTCTTTCATTCTGTAGCCATACACTTTAAACCAGAGAAAAATCCACTCAGAAATTGCTAAAACCACAAGAAAAGAATAAAGCTGGCCCCAGGATTCTGACTGAGGAGCACTCTCGGGGTTCAAGAATAAACAGAAGCCACCTCCCAGCCGACTATCATTTCTTAATCATTTGCCACACAGGTAGATGTGATCTCTGGAGAGTGGCAGTTCGGTGCACAGTCCTTTGTGTCTCCCCCACTATGGCCACTGGGTACCATGCCATCAGCTGCATCCTACAGAACTCTGTGCCCCTTGGTTGCACATTGAGGGATGACCGTGGTCCGCTGAGAGCTTATTGGGGCTCTTCCAGTACAAAATCTCTAGCAGCTGGCCATGAGTTTAATGTAGCATCAGAGCTGATTACAGAGTGGATTAAAATAATGAATCACCAATCAAGCAACTGCGCTCAGAGGCAATCATGGAGACATAGTATCTTTCCCACATAAATGTGTTCAAACACACGCGTTTCATTAATACAAAGAGACAGCAGTGGGAATCCTCTCTAACCCAGAAATCTCTGTCTCTACTTACCCATGAACCATCAGCGCAACTTCATATCTTAGAGGTATCGCTAATATCACTTTGTTGTCCTTCATTCTGTCCATTTCTTCTTCGTTTTCACTGTAGAAACAGAAAACGGTATGAGAACTCAGCCACAGAGAGCACAGACCGCATAATGTGCAGACTTAATAGGGGGGCTGTTTAGTAGCATCGGGGAAAGTAGGAAGCAAACGAGGAATGACAACAGGACATTTTAGGACAAGGTTGGCAGAAACTGCTCTCATTATTTACACTGTTGCCATTTATAGACAATGAGATAAGACTTCATGGATCCCTGAAAGCCATGTCCAGAATGTGGCTTTTCCCGTGTCACAGCTATTTCTTGCACACTGAACCATACCAGGAGGCGTGCACGGTGATGCTGAGGTCCTCATCTGCCCTGCTCAGTGAGCTCACATCCAGGAGGAAGCTAATATCTGTCTGGAAAGCAGAGGGAAAGACCCAGATTTTATACTAAAATACAATTTTATAGATTGAGTCTTTTTCATTTTCCTTAAGAGATTGTGCTGTTCCTCAAGGAAAACAGAGTGGAAGATTCCAGATGTGGCAGAGACTCCACCCTTCTCTCGGTAGCAAGACCCAGATGCGGTTGGTTTAGAAGCAGCGGCATTTCCATGCCTCACTTCCAGAAACAAAGCCTTCTCTAAATGTAAAGACTGGCAGGCCCAGACGGACACCATTAGGAAAGCTTTAACAACTTGGTTGAGGACTCTTGCCAAAAACACCTTTTTTGTATAGCAGAGGTAACATGCCTGGCAGACAGGACCACCTGGGGTGGGGGTGTTGGAAAAGAGTGAACAGGCAAAATGCATTCTGATTGACACATTTTCTTGCCTGTCTTGACATAAGCAGGTTCCTTGCTCACCCCCCGCCCCACCCCCCAAAAACAATGAGTATTGGTAAGAATTTAAACACAAGGCTCAAAGACTTTAGGACACTTTGGTCATACTTAGCTTCACAATTAAGCTCATGTAAAAATACATTTTTAACGTAACATGAAGGTAGAAGGTAGAAAACACATTCCTATTAGCAAATAAAAATCACGAATACTAAATGTTTACCCTTGAGAGACGATCCACATATATGTAACCAAGGCTGCAGGCAAGTTTCACTAGGCCAGAGCTCTCAGTCACTTCACAGTTTATTTGTTTCTCTTCCTAAAGGAAAAAAATAAAACAGTCAGGGGACAAAGAGAATTAGACATTTATAACATGTTTAGGGGTGGTTTTTAAAATTACTTTTTAGGAAACAATTTTTTACTTAGCTTGGAAACAATATATAGGATTATAACAGATAATACAGATGTATATATATAAGCAATATGCATATACTTATACCCATGTGAGTTCCCCACAATCAGCCCCTGGATGTGAGCTCTCATGTTTCCCACTTTCTCTAGGAGGAATTTCTTTGAAACATTAGGAAACAAGGAAGCCATAAGGTCCGCATTTCCTTCTTTCTGATATATATGAAATTTGTTCAAAGTGTTTAATTGTAGTATGGTAATCACAATAGAAATACATCAAAGTATAGACTGAGTACCTAGAATTTTTCCTCCTCCCTGTAAAGTAGCTGTTTGGTGGTCTAGAGAGACAGGTAAAGAGCTACTTTTAAAAGGTGAAAGCTCTCTGGGGTTGACTGGCTGGAGGGCAGAAAGATCTTGAGTCAAATGTGCTGGAGACTTTTCTCTTTGCAGCTCAGCCTACCAGTACTTCTCTGGTGGCTACAGTGGTAATAATCTCAGTGCTTTGGTAACATAAGATCTACAAGTACTCCACAACCCTACTTGAAAAGGGGATTTCAGGACTGAGGATGGCTGACCGTTCAGAAGAACTTGGTAAAGGCCGAGATCCTCCACCTAGAACGTAGAGCAGGAATTCTGGGTTCTTTAGCGTGGAGGATGCTCCAAGATGAGCATCCTTAGCATCTTAAAACCATGGCATGGATGAAGTAGTGGCACACAAGGAGTTCTTTCCAAGGAACTTGTATCTCAGAGCCAGGGCACAGAGAACATCTCAAAATAACCAGGAGACTCAGAGATGTCGAAACGTTAAGATAAAACCTTCGATTGTTTATACTAAATCAGTGGAGTAAATATGGTCCTCAAATGCGTTTTGAGCTCGAGTATTACAGTCTGCTATTATGGTTTCTAGCACTTACCAGGTCTAAGATTTTAATGAAATGAAGGCCTGTGGGGAGTTGGATGCTCAGGGTCGTTTCATATGCATCGTCGCCAGCATTGAACACGGACACATTTAGCATCATGGTCTTCATGCTCCCAACAGCAAGATAGGTTTTATTTTCATATGGCCTAGAAATTAAGTAATTTAAGTAAAAAAAAATTTCTTTGTCCATATATAAAATATTTATGAATATAAACTATTAACGTAGAAAAACAACCATGGATGATCTTATGCAAGCAGATCAAAAGCTTCCATTTCTCATTTCAGATACGTTCAATCAGCTGCTCCCAAAGAAAAGTTTGACACTGTTATTTGTTTGATTTTTAATAATTATAATAATATAATAATTATTATAATATTGTTTTAATTATTATTTATTAATGTTATAATTAAGTTGCTTTAATGCCCTTTTGCTTAACTTACATTTTCCTCATTGTTTTGTAAAGTTTTCATTTATTCTTTGAAAAGGCATTGATTGAACTAGGTTCTACCCAAGCCGAACACTAGAAGAGGGGAAACTGAGGAAGAGGAGAGTTGAGAAAACATAGGGGGATTTTGGCAGAAGTACATCAGAGAACTGTTCTGGCCAGCAGGTGTGTGGTACAGAGATCCGTTGAAGGAGATTACATTTCTGAAGCAGTTAATTGGTTGCGTCTCTGACAAAGATAAATGGCAGAAATGATCCGCTGTCCTGTGAACTGCGAAACGGAGCTCACTAGAGATCTAGACATGTGGGTACAGCCGTTAGGAAAGGCACCATCCTGGCTGAAGCAGGGTTTCAGTCAGCTCTGCTAGGCCTTGGCAATCTATAATGATGATATAATAACAATAAAATGACTATTGGTGAATATTTGGATCAAGTGCCTTGCGTGAAATCCTTAAAATGTTTCCAGTGTGCTGAACTTTGTGCAGAATGAAGATGTTCAAAGCTACAGAGCTAGATTATTCTAAACCCTTTTGCCAATTGCTCATTTCTTCAGAGCACAATGGCCACTTTTCCAGGAGGGAAAATAAAAATAAATAAAAATAAAATCCTCACAACTTCCAGTTACAATGTGTTCAGATTTTCTAAATCTAAATTTTCCCCATAGCCATCAAGTAATTCCAAAATTAGAAAAACTGGATTAATTAATTCAAACTGGAGGAGGATGTATGCCAAAACAACCAGGTGGAGACAATCTAACCAAAAGGCATAAAAGGATGCATAAGAACACATTTAAGATGGCTGATGTAAAGTAATTCTTGGAGATGAATGAATCACTTTGTAAAACTGCAGGACCCAGGTAGTAAGTCAGCCACTGTGCTGCTTTCTCACAAACATTGTGTTAAAGTGCATTGTGACATCTCTCTTGGGAAAGATAAAAGACATATTTCCGAATAACTGTGAATAACTATTAGAAATACATGGGGGTGACTCGTGTATGACCAGCTCCTGGAGAGGAGGTAAGGACCTACACTTTCGCCAAGGGCAGGAAAAGCCTTGCTGTTCCTTGCTTTTCTATTTATCTGGTTATTCAGGTTTGCTACTCTTCACGATCTTTTTGAAAATAAAAGGTTGGCCATTTTGGAGTTGATGTGGTCACCTCTGATTTCTGTTTCACATTCATTCTCTCCTCCGCTACCATGCTAACAGTGCCAACTGGACATTGCCTGGAGCAGCCAAGTGCTGCCAGTGACTCAGAGAGAGAAGCAACCCCACCTCTCCGTATGACCCTGAGGCCATCAAGAGTTGGCCTTCGCCTCACGCTCCAGCATACAGGGCATTCCTTTGTTTCAGCTGCATCTCCTTACAGACAGCAACCTGAACACAAGATGCTTTCTAACTTACTCCAAGCTCCCACCACTTTGAGTGTTTTCTCCCTGTTATGTAGCAGCTTAGCTTGCGCTAGCTTCTGGTGGTCAGTTTAAGAAGTCGTCACACCAAGGAAACACGGAGAAGCCTATCGTACGATGCCAAGTCAGTTTCTTTCAGCACTAGTCTAAATTGTCATGGAAGCAAGAAGCTGGATTGTGGCTACCTGAGTTTTCTACAAGCCTAGAAATATAGTTACCGTGTTAAAAAATGAGTACCAGATGAAAAGGGCTGAGTCACATTCAAAAGACAAATAAAGCCACAAAATGTACTGGATATGTTATTCGCTTTTAAAGGCTTATGAAACCTTCAATCTATATTCTGTGAAATTGTAGCTGGAGAGAATGCTTGTCTGTTCTAAAGTGATACAGATATTTCAAATTCCTCACTAAGAAACTTAATGTCCAGTACTATGAAGTCCTGTGATCTCCACCCTCACCAACAACTGAATATGTTAGCAGAGATGTAGCTCCCGAAATGGCCAGAATAAAGACACAATAGAACGAAGGCAAAATCAACACTGGAAAGGGAAAATTACTTTCCAAACTTATTAAGTCTTCTGAACCTCTGAGTGGATAAACAATGTTCTAACTTCGAACCCTTTCCCCACACTTAAAACCCCAAGAGTAAATCTCTAAGAAACTGGGCCACTCACTTACTATGTAAAGATTCTGCGCGTTTGCTTCTGATACTTTCTCCTATCAAAGCTGTTTGTGTAGAGGGAAGCAAACATCCTAAGGAGCAGCTCGTTAACTGTGATAAGAATGAATACATGTGTGAAACTGGAACCCAAACCAAGAAAAGACACTCTCCACAGGGAAAATACACAGGGGGCTTCTCTCCCAAGTTACTGCCCAGATCACTAACTTTTAAAATCTAATACTCACCTAGTTTTATATTTCATATAAGTGGCATTAAAGAGTGTGTAATCCTTCTCTGTAACTTTGATTTTGAGTGTAGTTTTTTTATTAAAATTGTCATAAATAAAACTAACTTCAATCAGTGTTAGCAAATGTCTATGATCCACCCTAGGAGCCATTTCCCTGACTTTCTCATTCAGGGATCTTCAGGGGTTCAGCAATCGCCAATGTAAAATGATAGTCTCATGCTGAATACATACATGAAGTTTTGCTGTGTATTATCTCTTTCCCGCCCTCCTCTCCTCCCCTCCCTGGATTTCTGTTTATCTGAGAGAACTTTTATTTAAAATATAACATTAATTCCATAAAAAATCTTTAAACCTTGGTTTGGGGAACTAATATAAGTTATACAAACAAAATAAATTCATATAACAAGATATATTATAAGAAACTATTTTTTACCTAGAAAAATAAAGCTAAATTATTGCCGCATTAAAAGTAAGCAGGCCAATAGAGCAGGCATTTGGAAACTCCTGCCTAAAGGTAGAAGTCATTCCTTTATTTTCATAAATAAAGTTTTCTCGAGTCCAGCCAGTCTCACTTTTGAGCAATGATAACACAGAGGAGCAACAGAGACTGAGTGCGCTGTCCCAAGAAATTTAAAATATTCCTTTCTCTTGATAGAAAAGATTGAGCTAGTCCCTGCTATAGAATTTATCTGACCAATAAAAATAATTTCAAATCAAACAAGCAATGTGATATGACTAGACTTAACTAAAATCCATTATTTTGCTGTCGTTTTCTGTTTTGTGTTGGGATGCTTGTGGAATAGAGTCATGAGAGTCATGCAATATGTAGGCCTGGCTGTCCTTGAACTTCTGACTACAGGTATGCATCAACAATGCCTTGGTCCATTCTTGGCTCAACAAAGGCTTCCTTTATTTTATCCAGCACACAGGCTTTATAGGCTTTCCCCTCAGAAACCATGTAGAAGCAGAGAAAGTAACCCAGACCCCAAGCTTTTAACCTCCCCTGTAGCACCCAGTAGAAGAGAAAACAATAAAGGACGCCCCATGTGAAGCACTTCCCCTTCCTCAGCCTTGGATTTGAGAAACTGCACAATGAACGTGGAAAAAGCAACATCCTAGGCCCTGGCTCTCATTTCATCCTGGAGTTGTTTGACTGAGAGCTCACGGGCTATCCCCACACTTAGGAGGCGGCGCGGTTTGCCCTGGTTGTGAGCCTTTGGGCTTAGCTAGCACGCTTCTCCTTGGCAGTGTATGTCAAATGGCGAGGAGAGAGCCACACTGCCTTCCCCCTATGGTTCCTTCATCACGTTACTACCAAAGGGACTTCCAGGGTTCTCCAAAAGTAAACTTCAGCTTGACATTAAAGTTTAATTAAGACTTGTACAAGAGCTGCTTAGAAATAGATGTTTATAAAATATTCTGGCTCAGAACCAAGACATTAGTCAGTGAACACCTTTGGGAGAGAAGTTGGCACTTCGACAAGCAACAGAAGGTGGAAGCGTGGCACACACAGGCAGTTTCGGAGGCAGCAGCCCATCAGAGCCGCTCTGAGCTCACACTGTCAGCAAGTTTAGTTTCTACTTTAAGCTATTTTGCACAATTTAACCACAGTCCTAACTCTACTCTTTTTAAATGTACGCCTCACCGTCGATTTTGATTCTTCTTTAACAAGATGCTGTTGGAAAGGCCCCCACCAGCATCCTACATGACAAGAGGTAGAGCCAACTGCACATCTGGACGGGTGGCGCAAACTGAACCAGCGGCTTCCTCGGGACTCACAGCTCACTCTTCATTAAAGCATGCATAATGCAGGCTTGAAATTTACAAAGCTGCTTAGAATCCACATAACTGACATGGACCCAGGTACTGTGCACACACAGAATCCTAACTTAATAAATGAAAGAGGAAACGAGCAACTGGGAAACCAGGCCCTACATGTTCTCTCAGTGAATGTGACTGGACTTTACAAGATGTTCTCAAAACCTTAGAATCATCAATGCATTCTTTCTTGATAGCTACAGTTTGGTCTCTGTAGCTTACTTATCTTTGGTCAGGCTGGTAGGGACCGAAAAAGAAAGAAGGGAAAAGGAGGAAGGAATGAGGAAGAAGGAAAAAGATGTCAGAGCAAAATCAATGCGAACGGTTCCTACACTTTAATTCTTAAAGATGCAGAGCAGATTAGACAGAACGTAGCCTTCAGCAAGTGTCTTCCAGTCCAAAGTCAAATTTTACCCTCTTCTCTTTTTCTTTATTATTATTGCAGCAGAAATAAAACAAGGAGAGATTCCTGCCAGCTGGGATAGATCAATTAATTATCCCACTTTACTGAATAAAAGCAAACTTGCTAAATTTGAGGGGAGAATTGAAAAGGAGCTTAGGGGGAGGGAAGAGGCAAGGAGGGGAGCAGAGAAAATGTAGAGCTCAATAAAAATCAATAAAAAATAAAGAATAAGAGCTTGGATTGGAAGTTGGATAGCGAATGAATGGACATTTGTGCAGAAGCATGTAATTTATTCTTCCCGAGCTTTGTGAAGTCACTGAGGCTTTTGTTTTGAAAAGGACAATTTTATCAGATTCACCCTTTGAGGAGTTAAAAACATGATGTCAGATGCCATTCACTGCTTCCAGTCTACTCATCAGTGAACTCCCCATTTCCTGCTAACAAAACCCCAGATTACTCAGGCAGTAGGCCACACTCCCCCTTGATATCATAGAACAAAAGTTTCTAGTTCAACTATGGGGAAAGAAGCCTAATATCGAATATGATCATGACTGCATTGTTCTCATACCATGACAGATTTGGGGGAGTTCATGCCTATCAAACTAGAGTAGACATAAGAAGGGCTGTATTTTCTGAAAAGCCTCAAAAAGGAAAAAAAGTAAAACAAACAAAAACACTCTTGTTCTTGCACCCTTTTCCTTGATGAGAATGTTAGGGTTAAAATATTATAATCATTAAAAAAAAGTCAAGAGAACATGAAAGACAACTTTCTATGCCCTGTCCAGGCTTCCTAGCTGTATATAAGACCTGTAACTGCTATCTCCTTGCAGAAATTATGCCACATAGATTTCTGTAAGTCATGGATAGTCAAAAACTCTGTTAGATGAAGTTAAAAGTACTCCTAACTGTTATAAAACAAACAGGTTATTTACATCCTAACCTATATGAAAGGTCAGGCTGTAAATTCCTTCTCGATGGCTAATGCCAATTATTATGATAACATCATGCTTGCTCGTTGTCATTTTACTGTGGTAACGCCACTGGTGGGT
The DNA here is from genome assembly GCA_001685075.1 of Bramus lutescens. NCBI lineage: Eukaryota > Metazoa > Chordata > Mammalia > Rodentia > Cricetidae > Bramus > Bramus lutescens. The sequence continues at coordinate 465,615 of LOEQ01002544.1, forward strand.
TTATTGTCCCAGGAATTTAGACACAGGACGAGGCCTCAGGCCTGATGGAACCTTGAGGGGACATGAATCAGCACTGCTTTTCATACCCTGAGCATTTTATTATTGCAGGCATCAGACATTCCTGTTCTTTAGTGAGTAACTGCATTTACGTAAACAGGCTTCTAGATCTGGGACACATAATAGCATTAGTGCCAGCAGAGCTACAGCCAGAAGGCGGCATACAACATATGGCCCCAATTTGCAGACGGTTGCTGAGAAAGGAGAGAAGACACCTACACGGAGAGATGCTGTGTTTTTGTCTGACACAGAATAACTTACTCAAAACAGTCAAAGCTTTCAGTGTGGCTCTGAAAACTTAGTTCAGAGAGTTCTCATTTGCACATCCCCCAAATGAGTTATCATTAGCTTCACAGAAAAAGCCTGTAGCCTTCCAAGCTGATGCAAAAGTACTGGTGCCTACTCCTTCACGGCACAATTCATCCCATACCAAAAACAGCGATGCCTTTTGTTGACCCCTAAAATGTACCAGGCTTTGAACTAATCCCTTGTATCAACTGCATTTTACAAATTGAAACACCTTATAGAGAAGGCACAATTTCTACTATTTTATAGCAAAGAGAGAGGTGGCTAATAAGCTTCTCTCAAATGGCTACACTCTTGTTAATATGGTGGACGGAAGAGTTGAGCCTGATCAGCTTGACCTCCCATGTGAAAGTCTTCATCATTACATCGCTCCCCTGGTTTTGGTGTGAGAAAAACTTGTAAAAATCATGAAACGAGAGGTTAAATGGGGTAGGAAAGAGAGGACAGGGTAGAGGAGGAATAACACTGAAAACCTTTGAAAAGCCAAGTGAAAACCTACTACTCTCGATGTTTCCTGATGTGTACACATATACAAATATATGGAATGAGTTATCCTATCATGAGAAGGCAATTCCTCATGTAGACAAATCATAGGCTAGCAAATAAAGTCCCAATAACAGAAGTAGGCTATTTGCTTCTGGAATTGTTAGTCAGTGGGGTCCCCTAGACCCTAAAACATTACAGGGTATTACCATTACTCCTGGTCACCATCTAGAACTTGATAGTAAGACTCTTGCAAAACAGGTATAGAATGTGGAGAAACCAAGCTGGTTCCGATCTGGAAGCCTCATCCCTAATTGGCTAGCTTTCATGACAGAAGAAGCTATGCATGCTATTCAGGAGAAAAGTAATGATCAGTCTTACCCATCTGAGAGACTGCATACTACAATAAGGACCACTCAGGCAAGACACACCTACAGATTCAATAGTGGTACGGGTATTATGGGAGTAACCAATCATCTTATGATTGGATTTAAGGCACACTTCATAACATGGAACTTAAGCCTGGCATTGGGGCCAAGAACCCAAGGCTCAGGTATACCATATGACCTAGAGGAGAACCTCACTATTCTTCTACTAAATATTCATAGTATTTAACAAATTCTCAAAGGACAAATCCTTATACCCATAGATCAGAGCATCTCTCAACTTTCATCAGAGAAGTGTCTTTTGTAGTAGGTGATGTTCAGCAAGGAAACTCACAACCTACAGAGGATAAGGAATGGCAGATTGCTCAGACCTAAGTGAGACATATCACACCATCTTCTCCCAAGACTCAGAAATCATTTCATAACAGAGAGTACAGAAAGATTTTAAGAACCAGAGGCAGTGGAGGATACAGATAGTGTTTTCTGGTTTGCAGAAGGCAATGCACATACGAACTGAGAGCAGCCATAAGTAAATGCACAAAAGTGAGCCAGACAAAATCCCAGCATGGGTGGGGAAGAGGGGACCCAAAGTCCTCTCCCTGGCTGAAGAGCTATTAACAAAAAATTAACTACTAAGAGAAGGAGAGTGAGCTTTATTTAGCAACGTGGCCTGAGGAGCCACCCATGCTCCAGTCTGCGGATTTACACCAAAGCACACATTGGCTGCACAAAGTGGACTATACGGGTTAAATAAAACAAAGAGCCCATGAAATATGGAAGAAATATTGGCAGGGGTAGGGAAGGAGTTGGAGGGAAAAAGGTTAGACTTGATTAAAACACATCATACAGATGCATGAATTCTCAACCAACTTTGAAAAAGTGAACTTAAAACTCTGTTCATAGTGGAGGTTTCCTGCTTGGGGTCCCATAGATATCAACGAGGACTTTCTGGGGTGTTAGGATAAGCATTTCCATTAGGTATTGTGAATTGTGAGTCTTGTCCTGGATATGCCTCGAGATCACATCCTAAGGAACACCACCTTACACATGGCCAGCTACTGTTTAAAATCACGGGCTTGATTTTTAATTGGAAAAGTACTTCCAATGTTAAGTAGGCAAATTTTTGCAAGAAAGTAGAAAACCTGAATCAATAATTCCTCACTATTTGAATGAGTTGAAAACATTCTTAGTGACATTTTTCATATAAGTTTTGAAATTTCATTTTCTTATTAGCCAGAGGATTTGCCATGAAAGGTGACCAGGAAGGCACAGAATGCAGAAAAACACTGTTAATGGTTAAGAAACTCTCCCACTCTACAAACACACCTGCACAATTTTTAACAAAGTCTTCCGATATACCTAAGACCATGCACATCTTAGAAAACAAATACACTAATGGAAAGCTCTAAGTTGTTAAACTAATAGACTCCCAAAGTCATGCTATGCTCTTGTGTACACAGCAGTTGCTAGTACTGTTTATTAATTACCAGAATGAGCCATCTGAATCATTTATAAGCACCAGGTTCATTTGCCCATCAAGTTAAGGGCCCCTTGCCCCTCCACTGTAGATGCTCATGGCTACACTGGCATTGCCTGACTGAGAAAAAGTCATGCTCTTCCCCAGCAAGGTATTCAACACTGCACATTAAACTGTCTGTTCTTCCCTAATTGATCCCTTGCTCCAGATCTAACAGTCATGTTCACTCCCCAAACTATCCCCTAATCTTCCGTCACCTTGATGAACTTGAATTTCCATGGTAACCACCTATAACTTCTTTGTACTTTTCTCCCTTCCACAACTGCAAGGAAGCAACCAATCCCCTTTTTCCCAGCTTCTTAGCTCAACCTAAGGTGACCTTCAGTGCTTCCAAAAGCTAGTTCCTCCTCTTGCAAGTCTAGTGGGTTGTGCACTGCCTCTGTTGGAACATCTGTTCCATAAGAAACCTCTGTTTGTCATCTCCTGTTCTCCAGGCATTGTGTTCAGCTCTGTGAATACAAACACGAGTACAAGATCTGCCTGACAGATCTGACAGCAGGTTCCAGGGCAGCGCGGAGAAAAACACTCAGCAGAGTGTGAGCTACACCACAGGCCTAGGTGGCCAGAGTCTAGGGGTGGGCATCTGGAGACAGAACAGCCATCTCTTGGAAATGCGAAGGTTTGCATGCAGACTCATCGGGCGGATGAAGGGCAGAAGTGAAAAATGTCGGTATGAGCATGCATGTCATGGCCGAGGAACTGTAAGCATCCTTCCACTGACAACAAAGAGACCTACGGGTAGTGGTGAGAAACAGGACTGGGATGGTAGGGGACAACTAAATTTTAAGTCTAAAATGAGCTACTGAATCCTTATCATTTACCAATCAATTAAGGGCTCCTTGTACCACCACTGTAGATGTCAGGTCATACCGGACACAAAGGTCAGAATAGTAATGACAGCACGGAGAAGCCAGAAGACTGGAGGATCCAAGCAGGCTGCTAGGTACGTGCTTTGTAAATCAGTGAGGACAGATGGGGGAGGGAAGGGTAGATAATACTCTTAAGTGGCACTACAAATTTTAGTAGTTGACAGGGTCTTACTGCGGGACAGTCTTTGTATACTGTAAATATGCATTACCCTCACTGGTTAATAAAGAGCTGACTGGCCTGTGACTAGGAAGGAAGATGCTGCACAGGCCAGCCAGAGTAGGAGGACACTGGGAAGAAGGGCAGAGTTGCAGGAGTTGCCACCCAGATGCAAAGGACGTCCATAAATGAGCCTGGGGCAGCACATAGATGAATAGAAATGTGTTAACTAAGATGTAAGAGCTAGCTAAAAAAATGAGCCTAAGAGATTGGCTGAGCAGATATAATTAATATTAAGTCTCTGTGTGAATTTTTGGGGGGAGTAGCTGGTAGGACAGAAAAGTTCGCCTATAGGATCTCAAGGATAAAAATATAGAAAAAAAAAAGGTTGCATCTAGGTTTCTCATTCAGGCAACTAAGTAATGGTTACACCATTCCTGGTTAATGACTAATCAGAACCAATCTACAGAATACTTACAGTGCTTGCCAAACAACAAGCCATGGGACGCGATTCTCCCAGATACTGATTTAGGCATAGGCAGTTGCAGGAAGGCCAGGAGAAGTCACAGTTGTAAGATTAGAGAAAATTATGAGTGAATGAGGTGACCATGAATGGGAATCGAAGGTGATCTGAACCCAGTTGAGGGAAGGCTCGAAGAGGAAACACAACAGGATGTCGTCAAGGAGCTGAAAAGAAAGGAGCTTCAGCAGGTGAAGCGAAGGGCTACCAGGTGCTTCAGAGGAAGCTCAAGAAGGACCTGGAGAGCATCCTTTGGGATGTAAGCCAAAGGTTACCCTTTCAGATTTATCCTTTCTTGGCCTCTGACCTGCATGTGCTATGCCGTTTCATGATAAAAAAAAAAAAAGTCACACTAAGAAACGTAGAAAAGCCAGGCACACACTTTAAATCCCAGTGCTTAGGAGGCAGAAATAGGCAGATCTTTGTGAGTTCAAGGCCAGCCTCGTCTAGAGTAAATTCTAGGAGAGCCAGGGCTACATAGTGAGACTCTGTCTTAAAAAATACAAAATAAAATAAAAACTAAAGAAACAAAAGAAAGGAAGAAAGAAAAGGAGGGAGGAAGTAAGGAAAGAATATGTAAAAACAACCTCACTGTGCCCAGTGTTCCTTTCTTGTCTTTCTCACCAACCCAGCCATATGATTGCTACAGCCCTGAGATTTTTATCTTAAAATTCGCCACTGACACTTTCCTTCTGCATTTTAGATGCAAACTCCATGGCCCTTCCTGTCATTATGCTATCTTATATTGATAAGGAACATTAACATTAATTCCACCTTTTTACATCTCCAACTGCTTAGCAGGGCTTAATTCCCTGAAGATCTTTTTATAGTTTCCAAAAGGGTTCCTATCATTCTTAAGCTCTTTAAATAATGAGAGGATTCCTGACATTTGATATGCAGTGGTTTATTCTGAGAATTTTACCTTTCTTCTCCCTAGGCAAGCTGTGCTAAAACACCAAGACCATAATCAATTTTGTCTTACAGCTTGTAGTCTATCGTCCAGGGAATTCAAGACAAGAACCTAGAAGAAGTGATGCAGAGCTATGAGGGAGAAGTGGCTTGCTCAGCCTGTGTTCTTATAGCACCCAGGGCCACCAGCCCAGGGACGGCACTGTCCAGGGGGAGCTAAGCGCTCTACAATAATCAGTCAGTCAAGACAGCGCACCACAGGTTTGCCTACAGGCCAGGCTGCTGGAGGCATTTTCTCAACTGCCATTCGCTTTCCCCAAATGACTCCTCCTTGTGTTAAGTTGACATAAAATGTGCCAGTACATCTACCAAATTGAACTTGCTCCAAGTGGCTCTGCTTTCCTTTATGTCCCCCTCCTGGACCAGTTCTCATTCTCCCCTGACACTGCCACATCCTCATCCTTATCCTTCCTGTGGTCCACAGATGTGGACCAGTTTTCATTCTCCCCTGGCACTGCCACATCCTCATCCTTCTTTCCTTTCCTATGGTCCACAGATGTGTAAAATTTTGAATGTAGGGAATCGCTACGTGATACAAAGTTGCGGTGTTTTATTGTCCACTCTAAAGTAACACTAGACATCCTTTTAATCCAGTTCTTGCTGTATGCCAGATGCTATTCTAGGCATGTTGTACCCTATTACTCTGTTTATCATCCTGTGAATTTAGAACAAGTAAGTTTATGTCTCTCCAATTTGTCAAAATGTATTATTTTGCATATCAGTTAGAGTTGCATAGCCCATAAAATATACTAACCACTGTATAATGAAGTTCATTTTTTTCCAGGAAAACTCTTACTACCAAGCACTTAACAAATGTTGAAACATAATTATGGCCATGATAATGATATCCCCAAAGGTGCAATTAAATCCTGAAATATCGTCTAAGTTACAAAATGAAATTAAAGCATACTTCGCAGAACCTCAGGGTCACTCACAGGCTTTCATTCTTTAAAAATGTTAATGCTCAAATATATAGTTATTATAAGTGACATACGCATCATTTAGTATCTCACAAAAACCATTACCATTTTGTGGAATTTTTCATGATGACGACATTCATGGGTTAGTTCCTCTCACGGGAACGCACATGAATTTACTCTCTATGCACTTTTGAGGAAAAATAAAAAAAAACTATACTTACTTCAAAAATCCAATTTTTGCAGAAACTTGCAGATCAGCAGAACAATTTTCATGGGCGCAAAACCTTGCAAAGTTTATCTGGAAATAGAACATTACAACCTTTATTTTAATTTCTATGTATTTAAAGAATAAGGTGCCCGTGCTTGTCAAATATAAAAATTCCACTTCAAATTATAACTTATGCCTCCTCCAAGGTTCAAATCTGAGAATCAGTCAAGAGTTCAAATACATAGTTTCATGGCTAAGGAAACTCAGTTCCTCTAGTAAATTCCAGGACTAAATTTGTTAAGTAAAAAAAAAAAAGCTTTGCAAAATTATATTAAAGACAATATGCAGCTATCTGGAATATCAGCTGCAGAAACATCCTTAATCTGCTTTCCCCCCCACTTTCTCCAGAAGCCCAATATCTACCTAATTTTAGCACAGGAATGGGCATGGAATTGACTCCAAGAATCTAGCTATATATACAAAGTGAGAGGCATAGCTTTGTAGAAACATTGAACAATATTAAATGGTAGCCTGTCATGAAGTTTTCAATTTACTAAGTTCTAATCATTTAAAAGGATCCATGCACACTACAGGGTGTGCATGGACTACTCAGGAAGACATAAGGGATACACCATGTAAAAGCAAAGAAAGGAAGTGGTTCACGGCGATAGGGATAGGTGAAGGGGGAAGGATACAATAAAGGAGGGAATCTAGAAAGTCAAAGAAGGAATCATGCACACAAAGTGGGCAGTGTGCTCATGGCATGACATCAAATAACTAACTCACAGAACAACCGATGTCAAACATGGTTTCTCTCACGTAATTCATTTCTTCAAGGAGAGAAAAACTTACATATGTTTTACATAAATATTTATACACAGGAAGGTACTCTTGTGGCTAAATACAAGTTCAAACATATTCAGTTGAATATCCCAAAGGGACTATTAAGCGCGCGTACACACACACACATACACAAAGAGAGAGAGAGAGAGACACAGAGACACAGAGAGACAGAGAATCAGAAACTGAGAAGAGACCAAGAGAGACATATTTTAAATCAATTTTCATTAACAATCAACAGTCCACAAAATTTCTAAACAATTCAGGCACATTTCAATTAATTTTGTCATATTTTAAAAATTCTTCAGTTGGGTTACAAAATATTTCAAATGTAAGAAAAGACTCATACTGTTTTCCTAATCATGTCTTTTTCTTTCTTCTGCTGGAGGATTGGCTGAAGTGGCAGGAATTCCTCTGTGTTCCTTTTGGTAATCACATGATGTCCAAGGTGGTATGTGGCCTCGACCTGAACAGGCGTGAGGATGTCTCGTACATCTCTCTAAGGGAAATTGAAGACCATATGATTAATTAAGAATAGATACAGAAAACTCCCTCCTAAAGATCCAGATGAAACACAAGGACACAGATACAAGACCCAAGTTTTAGCAGAATTGCTTCAGAAAGTTTTGAATCTGTGTTCTTTTTGCACTACAGAAATCCCTCTACTGCTCGGGACAACACGAAGAGTGTAAAGTGGAAAACCATTACTATATGATAACATTTGCAGAAGTCTGCATGCCGGCACTTTCCCTTACTATATGATAACATTTGCAGAAGTCTGCATGCCGGCACTTTCCCTTACTATATGATAACATTTGCAGAAGTCTGCATGCCGGCACTTTCCCTTACTATATGATAACATTTGCAGAAGTCAGCATGCCGGCACTTTCCCTTACTATATGATAACATTTGCAGAAGTC
>LOEQ01002545.1:11296-30521 GCA_001685075.1 Bramus lutescens
TCCTGCCCTTTCCTCAAGCATGGATTATGGCTTGCAAGTGTAAGCCAAAGAAACAATCTCCTCCCTGAAGAAGTCAGTATTTTATCACAGCAACTGAAAACCAAACTAGATCATCATTCTATACTTTCTCTCTTTACCCTGTTGATTATTTTATTTGCATTATCACTTTTTTTGTTTTTTTTTTTCTTAAAAAAGTTATAGGTTTGGGAGATAGCTCAGACAAAAGTACTTGCCTCAGAAACATCAGGACTCGAGTTTGAGCTCCAAAATTCATATACAAAGATTCAGGTGTCAGTGCCAAGTATGGATTACCCCTTTTCAAGTTATATGCATGGCGGGGTCCCTTGGATCTCCAAGCATTACTGGCCATTTACAATGCTATTGGTTACCCTCTAGAACTTGATTTTAAGACCTTATTGCTGAAGACACTATATACTGAATTATAGGACACTGAGTATAGGACATTGGGAATGAACCTGGAAGCTTCATCCTTATGGCTAGCTTTTATGGTGCTAGAAGGTCTTATGCATGGTACCAAGAAAGAAACACAATCCACAGTCTTACCCAGCTAAGAACATGTGAGCTATAGTAATGACTGGTTTGGCAAGATCTCACCACTGATGCAGTAGTATCATGAATGTAATGGGAGAAGCATCCACTTTTTGATTGGATTTAAGGACCACTCCACAAGAGGGAACTCATTCTTGGTCCTATTAACTAGGCCCCAAACTCATGACTAGGTTGACTAGATCATAGGACTAGAAATGAGTATTATTCAGCTAAATGGACACAGCAAGAAATTGCGTCCCAGGTTTTTATCTTTATAATCACAGATTAATGTATCTACAAACCCTGACTGATAAAGCTCCTTTTATACAGTAGTTAGCAATTAAAACACCTGGTTGTGCAGAGAACTAGAGACTGTGGGATGCTCAGCTCTAACAGGACTCTGTAATCATACCTCCCCCAAGGATTAGGGACCATTGAGGAGGTGGGGCAGTTGTAGGAGGCAGAGGCAGTGGATCTTCGCGGTGAGACAGTATTTGAGAATATGACAGGGCTGTTGCATACAGAAAGTCATAGCTGCTGACTGCATTTACAAAATATACACGCCATCAAGCCAGACAAAATTACAATATGGATGGGGGTGGGATCATCAAGTCCCACCCCTACCTGAGGAGCTATTGACAACTGATGGCCACTGAGGGAGGAAGAGTCAGTTTTATTCAGGGATGTGACTGCTGAGATGTTACTCGTGCTCCATTAGATAGCCCTACACACATGCTTCTCCAGGTAGCACTAATTGAACTCAGGCTTAAAAAAAACACACACACATGAAGCTGAGAGGGAAAATTGGAAGAAAGGAAGTCTGGGAATGAATTTGATCAAAACACATTCTATGCACGTATAAAATTCTCAACAATTAAAACTTAAACAGTAGTGGCATTTCATTTGTATTTTAATAAATAAAGCTTGCCTGAAGACTGGAAAAGTTAAATACCCATATTGACCAGCCTTACAGACCAGGCAGCTACGACACACACCTTTAATCTCAGTTGCCACTCTAGCTTGTCATAGTAACCAGGTGGAGTGGTGCATGCCATTAATCCCAGAACTAAAGAGGAATATGTGACGGGAGGAGACAGCTCTCAGTCTCAGTCTCATTCTGAGATTCCTAGAGGCAGGATCACCATTTTCAGACTGAGGAAGAGATAAGAGCCAGTGGTTGCTTTGCTTTTTCTGGTCTTCAGGTTGAACCCCCTTACCTGTCTCTGAGATTTTATTAATCGTACTTCATTAAACATGTGGTAGCTTACATCTACAACTCCAGCTCTGGGGTGTGTGTATGGTAGAGACCAACAGGAGCCTTCCAGAGGACCTGATCCCATTTGGGAATTTTTGTTGTTATTATTGGAAGAAGTTATTATCCATGCCCATATTTCAAAATGTGTCCTCTAGGTTTTCCTGGTTTCACAGGCCGAGTTTGAAAACATTCCTTCCCTTCTGGGCTTCATTTTACTTTTAATGGTGTGTGTATGTGCACATGAGTGGAATGCCTGTGGAGGTCAGAAGAGGGCCCTGGATCCCACTGGAACTGGAGTTACAGGAGGTTGTGAGATGTTGCTGCTGGGAACTGAACTCAAGAGCAGTAAGTGTTCTTAACCACATATCATCTCTCCAGCCTTCCTTTCTTTTTGGAACAGCTTAAGAAACAGTTTTATTCTTTAAAGTTCTAGTAAAAGTTTGTCAGTGCCTCTATCTGCTCCTGAGATCTTTCTTTGCTCTTTGCTGGGCAAATTTTTAATACTGCCTTGATTATTTATTGATCTGTTTAGAATTTGAAAAGATCATCTTTGTTCAGTTTTGGTAGGCTCCCCCCCTTCTCTATCTTTCCCTCTGTGTGCATATGTGAGTAACCAACATATATATGTTATGTTTGTGTATTATATATAACATACGTGTAAACAACATATATGTTATGTTTGTCTTATACATAACAGATATGTATAGCCAACATATATGTTATGTTTGTGTTATCCTTGCTTAGATCACATGTCCTGGGATATTGGATTATTGTGAGATGTGGAATATTTTTCCAGTCGGATTTTATAGTATAGTTTTCCTGTAGAACTCCCACGAGTGAGGAATTTCAGTAAGGTATGGGATAGACAGCGTGTGGGCTATGCCTTGGTTAGGACTCCTCTGATTCTGTCAGCAGTGGATGCTCTGACACGCTTGGGAATTGATCTATTCTTTGGTCTCATGTAGGTGTGATGTCCACAGTCCTTTAGCTGCTTGGCCAAGGTGGAACTGCAGGGTTAGATGACTGGGGGTGGGTGTTCAACCCTCCCTACTTTCTGTGGCTTCTTGGATCCTTCGTTACTGTCTGGGATCACGAGGGTGTGGCCTGTCCTCTGCTCTTGGAGCAAAATATTTGCTGAAGCCTGTGTACAGCTGGGTTGTACATGGAACAAGATATAGGTCAATGTTGGAGCATCTACACACATGCTTGATGTGTCATGGTGGCCCCTCCCACACTATGCAGATCAATCACGAATAAAGTAAAAAAACCAGGACTAGCTCAATAACAGCAGGAAGTCAGGGGACAGAAAAAAATATAAGCCAAAAAGTTGTAAAAGTTGATTGAGGAAGTAAACAAATTAAGAGAGAAGAAGATAAGAAATGGAAACCACAAAGGGAATTAGAACACCCCAAAAAAGAGAAAGTAAAAGTGGGGAAGTGAGAGTCATCATTATGATAAAAAGAAATAAAAAGTGATAGAATAAAAAGCTGACTATTAGGAGAAGAAAAAGAAGAAGAAAGAATAAGGACATGCACGGATATGTAAAAGAAAGAGCCACATGGTTCCCATGCAAATCTATGCATGTACCAACCAGTTAGAAAGTGGCCTTCATCTCTGGGATGAGCTAAAAACTGAGAACAGTGGAAACTCCCAGGAATCTATGAGGGTGAACCTAGCTAAAACTCCTAGCAAGGGGAGATACAGAGCCTGAATCAGCCATCTCCTGTAACCACACAAGACTTCCAGTGAATGGATTGGAACCCCAACCCATCCACATAACCTTTGACCTACAATTTGCTGTGCCTACAAGATATGCTGGGGTAAAGGTGGTGCAGAAATTTTGAGAGTGGCCAACCAACTGGTCCACCTTGAGACCCATACTGTAAGAGGGAGCCCACCCTTGACATTGCTTGGAGGGACAGGACCCAGAGGCTGGATAACCCAGATATCTAGACTAGAACCAAACATGACTGGCAAAAAAGTCAATGAAATGATTCCTAATGATATCCTGTTATACTCATAGATCATTGCTTAGCCCAGTTGTCATCAGAGAGGCTTCACCCATCAATTGATGGAAACAGATGCAGAGACCCACAGCCAAACATTAGGTGGACCTTGGGAAATCCTGTGGAAGAGGGGGAGGAAAGATTATGGGAACCAGAGGGGCCAAGGATGCCATAAGAAAACCCACAGAATCAACTAACTTGGGCTCACAGGGGCTCACAGAGAAACCACCAGCAAAAGAGGTTGTGTGGGACTGACCTAGGTTCTCTGCACATATGTTGCAGTTGTGTAGCTTGGTCTTCTTGTGGGACTCCTAACGGTAGGACCAGGGGCTGATTTGGCTATTGCTTGTCTTTGGGACCCTTCCCTCCTACTGGGTTGTCTCACCCAGTCTTAATAGAAAAGAAAGTGCCTAGTCTCACTGCAACTTGATCTGCCATGGCTGACTGGTATATGTGGGAGGCCTGCCCTTTTCTGAAGAGAAAAGAGGAGTGGATGGGGTGGGGGAGGAACCAAGAGGAGAGGAGGAAGGGGAAATTGATGGGATGGGAAAATTAATGAATAAAAAGGATAAAAAATCACAGATTTTGAAAATATATTACATAAAAATATCTTACTTATTTTTTTTTTTACAGAAAAAAGGTAACAGAAAAGAAAGAAAATATTGCTTGTATATGGCCAGACAAGAGTGGACACTCACCCCTCTGCTAACTCTCACTTTTTTCTGTCTTCCTGGACTCTGCATCTTTTGAGGAGAACGAAGGCTGGGGACATTCATCCCTCCTTTCTGTTTTTTTTGGATGTTGCTCACCACTCAGTGGGAGTGGTTCTGTTCCAGAGCTGGTTAGAAAAGACCAGGCTGACCTGGAACTTTCCGTGTAGCCTAGGCTGGTCTCAAACCTACTCCCCTCCTGCACTGACTTCCCAAGTGTTGGGATTACAGTGTGCAGCACCCCGCCAGGACCCAGAGCACTGGCTTTTCAATGAGTTTGCTGTAAAGTGTTAGGACAGCAAGACCAAACTGAGGCACAAGAGGCCGTGTTAGTTGGGACCGCATGGCCACGTTTGCTGTGAGTTCAGGGGAAAGGAAAGTGTGGGGACATCTCTATCTGCCAGGGAAAGCTCGGGGGTGACCCCTCAAGATAGCTGCAGGTTCTGGTGCTGTGCTTCCATGTCCCCAAGCCCCAGCTCTCTGCCTTGGTTTCCGTTTCTGTGCTAATTCCCCCTCCCCGACTTTCCCCTCTTTCCGCACTTTGGTCCTCACTCTGCACAACAAGCATGTCCACAGAGTCATCTCCCCTGTCCACATTTCCCATCCTTCCTGTCACTACCCAAGTGTTGTTGGCTGTGCACAGAGCCCTGACTGTCACCTTTGGGTGAGGGTGGTCCCCGCCCTCTGCATGCACTCACACAGGGTTTGTTTAGCAGAAGTTTGGAGACTCATGGTTTCAGAGTCCTTGGTTCCTCACCTTTAAACTTCTGATAGTGAAAAGCAGCTTTCCCGCTGGGGTCACTAAAGAGAGAAGCGCTGTGGCAAAGCTTCAGGCAGAGTTCAGCTCACAGTCCACACTAAGTAGAGTGTAAGGAAATGCGCTGGAGGAGGCAGGCTGGATACAGATGTTATGTTAAGAGGGATGTAACGGTGAACCTAGGCTCTGGGACAAATGGCCTGAACTGAAATTCCAGGCTCCCCACTTCCACAGTGTAACCTAGAATAAGTTGTATGTGTTTACATGAGTGTGCATGTCTGTGTGTGTGCATGCTTTTCTTCAGGACTCTTCTACTTTTTTTTTGAAATGAACAAATGGACTCTCACTGTACAGGTCTGGTTGGCCCGGAACCCGCTGTGTCGACTAGGCTGGCCTTGAACTCACAGAGCTCTACCTTCCTCAGTTTTCCAAGAGCTGGGTTTAAAGATGTGTGCCACCACACCCATCAACCTACCTTGTTTTTTGAGGAAAGATGTCTCACTGCACCCTGTGTTTTGTGGAGTCTAGGCTGGCTGGCCAATGAGTTCCAGGACTCCATCTCTCTGCCTCCCCAGCACTGGGATTATAATTGTCTGTCACCGTAGCAGGCTTTTTGCTTGAGTGCTGGGCTTGCATTCAGGTCCCCATGCTTACACAGCAGCACTTTACCAAGGGAACCATCTCCCCAATCCCTACCTAACAATGTTTTTTATGCTTGAGTTTGCTCATGACCCAGGAAAAAGCAATAGAAATGCCAAGCCTATGGGTCTTGATTGTGAAAAATAAGTGCTTTGTCCCACAGAGGGCAGTAGGAGAAGTGCCTGGTACCCAGGAAATGCTCCACAAGGCAGCTGCTATCACTCTTCAGAGGCTCTGACTGCTAGTATGCATGTGTAAATAAGAGTGTGGGTGTGGACGCCATGAATGCAGGTACAGGCAGATGACTTTATTTCCCCCAACTGAATCTGTTTTCAGCTGTAAGGTAGAATATAGAACACATTTTCTAGACACTGTTAGAAGGGTTCACCCCAGATCCTCCAGTTCAGAAGATTTCAATTTCAGCATGTGGAAAGGTCTGCTTCTCTTACTCCCCTCCCCTGGAGCTGATGGCTCAAGGTGGCCACAGTTGGGGTATTTGAAATACTCACCACTCACGGTGGTGTTTGGAATGAGAATCCCCCCATAGGCTTATATATTTGAATAAGTGGACCCCAGTTGGTAGAAATGTTTAGGATTAGAATGTATGGTCTCTTTGGAGGTGGTGTGTCACTGGGGATGGGCTTTGAGCTTTCAAAAGCCTGTGCCATTCCTATTAAGCTCTCATCACCTACCTGCTGATAAGGACGTAAGCTCTCAGCTGCTTCTCCATCATCTTGCTTGCTTGTCTGCTGCCATGACTATTGCCGTGATGGTTAGGAACTCTAACCCTCTAGAACCATAAGCCCCAAATTAAATGCTTCCTTTTCTAAGTTGTTTTGGATATATTGTTTTTTTCATGATAACAGAAAAGTTAGCTAAGATCCTCCAGTCATCAGTATGTGCTGCATGGTTGTGGTGCCATCTGAACCCTCCTCGGGTCCTCTCTGTCTTTCATCTCATGTGGTCCTTGTGGCTTTCTGTTGTCTGATGTTTCTGTTCTGCCTGGTTCCTGCAATCATTAAGTCTAAAGAAATCACACAGAGGTCTACATTAGTTATAAACTGATTGGCCCATTAGCTCAGGCTTCTTATTAACTCTTATAACTTATATTAGCCCATTATTCTTGTCTATGTTAGTCACATGGCTCAGTACCTTTTTCAGAAAGGCAGTCACATCTTGCTTGCTCTGTGGCTGTGCCAGGACTGGAGAGGAATGGGCTTCCTTTTTCCCAGAATTCTCCTGTTCTCATTGACCCACTTCTACTTCCTGTTTGCTTGTCCCACCTATACTTCCTGCCTGGCTATTGGCCAATCAGCATTTATTTAAAANAGCTCAGGCTTCTTATTAACTCTTATAACTTATATTAGCCCATTATTCTTGTCTATGTTAGTCACATGGCTCAGTACCTTTTTCAGAAAGGCAGTCACATCTTGCTTGCTCTGTGGCTGTGCCAGGACTGGAGAGGAATGGGCTTCCTTTTTCCCAGAATTCTCCTGTTCTCATTGACCCACTTCTACTTCCTGTTTGCTTGTCCCACCTATACTTCCTGCCTGGCTATTGGCCAATCAGCATTTATTTAAAATATAATTGACAGAATACAGACAATTGTCCCACACCAGCTTTCATTTTCAGAATAGTAGAGAGCTGTTATTAGGATCTGCCAGAGAGACAGCAGGAATCAGGAGAGGCTGTTCAGCAGGGGACATGATCTATGATGATGCCCAAGATTCTCACTTCCCTTTACTGTCTCTCCCCTTTCTGCATGAGGAGTTTTCTAGTAGTGGGAGGGCTTGTGTGTTGATGGCCATTCTTCCCAGTGTTTCCTGTTCTACAGGAAACCAGGCTGAAAGGGAAGAAAATTTCCTGACTTTTCCCCTGATCTCTTTTGCTGTACTTTCTCATTCATGGATCAGCTTGGACTTCAAATATCTTGACCTAATTAATAAATGAAGGAGGGATTTGATCTTTGGATCAAGGTGAACTTGCATCTCAGCTCCATAGTAAGTCTGTTTAGTAAGCCCTGTCATTGCTTGTCCCATATTCCAGACAAGGAAGCAATGCAGAAACCTGAGTCTCCCAGGTAGACAGGTAGCATCCTAGATCAGCTCCTCGCCTCTTAGCCAGTGTGTGAAGCGAACCTTCTGCAGCCTCAGCAGGACCACTCTGCTAGCTCTGCATACTGACAGCCTCCTAGGCCTTCCTCAGCCACCACCTTCCTGGTGGCCTATTTCTCTCCCACTCCAGGGACTGGCCACGCTGTACCTGAGGTTGTATGGTGCACCCATCACTGGATGTTGGATTATCTATGTGGATTAACATCGAGGCTGAAGTTATCTCTTCTCTGACCCTGTTCCTCACCAAATCTTTCCATTTTTGGCCTAACCCAGAAGTCTTACCATGCAGACATACAGAAATCTACAGTAATGATGCATCCTCGCAAATCGTCTCTTGCATTCAAAGAGCCTGGAACTTTTTGCTGAACCTCACAGTTGAGTTAACGATATGTCCCAAGGTCACTTAAGACTGTTACCCTACTGTGTACTCGGCCTATTTGTTTAACCTGCCTTTCAGAGAAAAAAAATGCAACAACCAGCATTACTTACTTTGGATTCCTCATGCAATCAACTTTTATAACCTAAGCTAATGCATAGCTGTAATCTTAGGTAATGTACTCTTTCATGCTACTGACCCATGAGTAATTTATGTACATTTGTATGTTATAGTTATAAATGTGGGGAAAGCAACTTTATAAAATAAATATCCACCATGAATGTTGGAAGCATCATGGGTGTAGGTTGATAAGTCTGTGTGCAGTGATATTTGTAGTGGAGCTTGTTATTGGGATCAGTTGGAGTCAGTAAAGTTTCATCGCTTGTTAAACTCTATTAAAGATTCTGTAAAGCGTTCCTCATTCCTTCTCCATGTGGTGCTTTCTGAGATGTTGAATAAGTAAAGAGCAAAGGCCCTTATTGGGGACACAGACACAGGGACAGGGACAGACAGACACACAAGAGAGCATGCAGGCAGGCCCAGATTCAGACTTATACAATGGATGGGTACCATCAGGAGACAATGGAAGACACAGGGAGGGAGAAGTAGAAAATTTAAAACCTGAGCTCTCTCTCCTGCTGAAACTGCTCAGAACTAAGTCTGGTTTCTTTTCTTCAATGTTAATGCCAACACATTTTAGGCACTCTGAGGTTGTCACTGATGTGTTTACACTGATGCAAATGATATGCAACTCTATGTAATGATACAGGTGGACCTCAGGGGAAGTTTCTATTCAGCTAGGCATGGATTCTGGGATAGGACCCCTAATCTCCTCTTATTCTAGCCATTTGCTTCATGGCAGGGAATGGGTAAAGTGACCTCAGTCATATCTGTTGCCCTGTGGTATGACCCAGAACAGAACTCAGTGTGTGTGTGTGTGTGTGTGGAGGGGTATTGATTTCATGAGAAGCCAAGACTGCATTTTCTTTCTCTCTAGAGTTGTTGGCTGCTGCCCTTGAGATGGCTAAAGGCCATCATTTTTAAAGTGGAGGATTAATTAGAATAGATTTCTTTAACTCGGGATGCCAGTAAACCTCATGGCCCTCAGCTATTGATTTGATGCCGAACAGAAAATTGTGGGTCCCAAAACATGTCCCCAAAAGTTGTGGGACTGGACTTTCATTGTATGTGCATTTGTGTGTGTGTGTGTGTGTGTGCACATGCATGTGTGCGTACACGCATGCACTTGTGCATGCATGTAGAGGCCAGAAGTCCATATACATACCTTGTTATATTGAGATTAGATCACTCAGTAAACCTGGAGCTTTTCAATTAGCCTAGAATGCCTGCCTAGTCTCTACTTCCCCAGCACTGGGAATAAAAACATTTGCCGTCATACCCGACTTTTATATGGATGCTGAGGATCCAACTTCATGTCTTTGTGCTCACACAAGCAAGCACTTTACCTACAAAGCCATCTGCCCAGGGCCTTAATTTTAACAAAGCAGAAAAAAAAAAACAGAACCTAAGACCGCATTGGGAGATGTGAGGGGTTTGGTTAGCGGGAGGTAGCCTGAGGGCCACTGTGAGTCCATGAATGGGGAGAGCATCGTTTCCTATGAACACCATGGCTGAGAAATTGAAAGGGACGTTTGTGAACCTTGGAGGCTGAGATGATTGTGAGCAAATTAATAGCTAGATATCAGAGACATTGATTCTGATGCAGATAATTGAGTTCTGAGGAGAGAGGTCATGGTTCCTTTATCTTCCCCATCATCTGAGAGTCTATATTATGATAATCTTCAACTCTTGTTTTCTACGTAACATCTCCATTTAATTCAGTTCAATACACATTTATTAGTGTCACTGCACCAGTGGGGGTGGGCATAAAGAAGCCAATGGCAGATTCCATTCTCTTGAGGATTTGGTGGGACCTGGGGTGACCACGGTTCATTAATTTATCTTCTTGTTGCTGTGACAACGTATCTTATGAAGGCAACTGCAGGAAGAAAGTGTTTATTTTGGTTTGAGGTTTGAAGATACAGTGCATCATGGGAGGGAAAGCCTGGAGGCAGGAGTGTGAAGCAGGTCATATCATGTCTACAGTCAGGAGGGAGGGAGAGCAAGAGAAGAAATGCCAGTGGTCATCTCTCTCTCTCTCTCTCTCTCTCTCTCTTGATTCAGACTATGATGCCAACATCTGAAATGGTGCAGCCTATGTTCTGGGTGGTCTTCCCTTCTCACTTAACCTTCTTTTGAAACACCCTTACAGATAAAGCCAGAGGTGTGTTTCCATGACGATTCTTTTTTCTTTTAGTTTTTTTAAAATTTAAATAACTTTTTTCCATTTATTTTACATAACATCCAGTTTCCCCTCCCTCTCTCCTCCTGTTCCCACCCCTTCCCCACCCACCTCCTCCCCATTGCTCCTCCTCTATCTCCATTAAGAAAGGGAGCATGGTGATTCTTAATCCAGTCAAGTTGACAGTGAAGACCAAAACACTGTGTATTGTCAGACCTCTGACCTGCACTCTTGTGGGGTGGGGTTGGTATTGTCTGAGAGTGAAGGCAAAGAAGTTTTCATGATCAGTGACCTTAAAGTATGCCTTAATTTTTATTTATGTGTATCTCTGTGTATGTCTGCCGTGTGTGTGTGTGTGTGTGTGTGTGTGTGTAGTTACACACAGAGACAAGGAAAAGGGCATCAGATCTTCTGGAGCTGTAGTTATGGACAGTTGTGAACTGCCTGGAATGGGTGCTGGCCACCAAACTCCAGTACTCTGAAATACAATATGAGTAGTCATTTTTTAAAATGTTTATATTTAATCATGTTGCTTCCCCTCCCTGAACTCCTCCTAGAATTGCCCCTCACCCCCACCCCACCCAAATTCATGTGTTCTCTTTCTCTCCATCTCAGAAACCAAAAACACTAAACAAAACTCATAAAAATATAAAAATGTACTTAGTGAGGGAGCAGTGAGGAGGAAAGAATCTCCCAAGGAAGGGAACTAGAATATAGTGTTATGGAGAGATGAAGGGGAAATTAGACTAGAGGGATCAATAGGAAGGGAGTTAGGAGAGAGGGATAAAAGAGGTAATATGGGGAGGGACATAGGCCCATTTGGAAACTGACTACTACAGGAGATTCCTAAAATATATGCATATGTGATAGCAGCCATTTTTGAGTGCAGTGATGTTAGGCCCAGAATTGCAGAGAAAGCAGCTATCACGAAGATGCCATGCCTAGGGGTGTCCTTGGCCTCTGTTCCTTGGTTCTTCTGTGACAGATACTTGGTAAAATGAAAACTCAAAGAATAGGTAGCGTTCAAGGTGCAGAGGAACTGATGAACAGGATGGGGAGCTGGGCTTTGAGGAGGAGGGGGCTTTGGCCAAACAGTGACCCAGGAGAAAGAGATGGGGCCAGAGGGGTAGAGTGCACGTGAAGAAGGTAGATTATTCAGGAGGGAAAATAGATGAGCTGAGGCTGGGGTGCACTGGACAATGGGCACATACTCTCAGACCTGAAATGGGCTCTATTGTCATTGCAGCCGGGGCCTGAGGCTCAGCCAGTTTATGAGGCAGAAGGAAAGAATACATTACAAGTGTCTGTTAGGTTTGTGGCCCAAATAGGATTGGTGTTTTTCTCTGAGTTGTCTTTCCCCTCCATCCATCAAGAGTTGGTTGCTGTGTGAAGTAATGAATCTGGGATCTTGGGATATTGTGGCTCAGGGACCAGCTTGCAAACAGAAAGAAGGTTGACCAGATGGTGACCTGGGCTAGCAGCTTCAATAGAGCTGCTCAGCGGGGTGGCAGGACAGCATGTGGATATAGTACATTGCCTCTGATTTCGAGGTGAGGAAGCTCCAGTTGCTGCCTCCATGACCCCTCTGTTCCTTTCTTGTCCTCTAATGAAAGCTTTCTGGCCTCAGGAGTCTTTGCAGTAATAAAAAAGGAGCGTTCCCTCTTTTTAGTGTGCAACCACTGGCTCTCAGTATAGGGAACTGTTAGAACCTTTGTCAGAGGCAGGCAGACGAAGGCAGTCAGCTCGGGAGCTCGGGGGCCGTAGCTCAGTTGGCAGACTGCTTGCCTAGCATGCATGAATCCCTGACTTTGAGCTGCAGAGCCACGTAAAGCCAGGCACGGTGATTCATGTGCCTGGAATCCTCAGGAAGTAGAAGCAGGAGGATCAGAAGTTCAAGGTTGTTCTCTGCTAGGTAGTAAATCTGAGACCAGCCTAGGCTACATGAGACTGTCTAAAAACAAGCAAACAAAAGGAAAGAGTGGCCAGTCTGGAGTCCAGCAGCCCTTTCTGGAGTCTGATGTCCTCTTCTTACTTGCTTAATGATCCTGTGCCTCTGTTTTCTGTAATGCAGTCCCAACACTAATCGTCCCCTGCTAGGTTCATCACCAGGCTGAAGTAACACGCATAGGACATGGGCCATCTGGAGATGCTGAGTAAATGCTTTCTTTATGCCTCCACACATAGCTGCTGATGGGCTCCATGCAAGCTCCCGGAGGACCCCTGAGCTCCAGGAAGCCCAGAAAAATTGCCATTTACTGGTTCTCCTTTTCATTTTCAAACCGAGAGTCCCTGCAGCACAGGAAGCCATGACAACTCAGTAAAGAGGAACCTTGGGGATCGCTAGTCTAACATGTTGCTCCTTGGTCACAGGCTGCCAAGTTCATGCATGTAGAAAGGTTTAATAACTGAAAACTAAATGCTTTTTACTAGATCCCCTCTCTCCTTTCTCTCTTTATCTAGATCCCCCTCTCTGCATGGGAGTGTAAAACACACAGGAAAATCCTTTCCAGTCTTGGTATCCCTGTGAATGTGGAACTTAGTTCTTAATCACACATTGACGGATAAGGAAGGAATAGAGATGGAAAAAATGAGATAAATGCTCAATATTTTAACAGAGGAAGGAAAGGGTAAAATCAATTGGGGACAAGGACCACGTCCATAATGTGATCATTTTCTCCTATGAACAGAGGGGACTTATAAAATAGAAAGAGAGTCAGACTGGTAG
Organism: Bramus lutescens; assembly: GCA_001685075.1. Classification (NCBI taxonomy): domain Eukaryota; kingdom Metazoa; phylum Chordata; class Mammalia; order Rodentia; family Cricetidae; genus Bramus; species Bramus lutescens. The sequence continues at coordinate 24,730 of LOEQ01002545.1, forward strand.
CCCAGAAGTGGTAGCTCCTACATTTAAAGGTGCATTCTGGGATGTGGTGCTTGTCTGTGATGGTTTTCTGGTTGATGGGTGGCAGCTTCCTCTGAACTGGAACATCCCCTGCAGGAGAGAGAAAGAGCCTTCTAAGTCTCAGGAGGTAAACAAACACCACATGTCTTGGAAAACTGAAACTTTGAAGATTCTCCAGGGCCCCTTTCCATCTTACAGATGCAGTCAACAACTGTTTGAGGAGGAGACTGAGCCGACAAACTGCAGAGAGGGATGCTTAGATTCTGCTATGCAGAGCGCTCTAGGGTCGTGGCTTCCATGAGTTGCCACCTGTGTTGGGGTGGGCTTTATGGTGATGCAGCTGCCTTGGAGTCATCCCTACTCCCCTTAGGAACCTGTGTAAACACATTGCTTCAGCAAGTTGGACATTGGTGCAACCATAGCTTCTGGGATGGGTAGGCATGTGTTGCATTTCCCCAGGGAAAGTCTCTCACGTACCTGTCTTCTTTCTGCATACCCGGAGTTCTCTGGCCTGGAGCTAGGAGACACTAAAGAGATCTGGAATTCATGAATCCCAGAAAGGGCAGAAGGAAGGGTGAGCCTATTTAGTCTATTTAAAATCCACTCTGCCAAGGAGAACGTCAACAAAAGCCAGCGTCTCAGAGTGACTCAGACCCTGTCTGATGTAACAGCCAGAGGTGTTTGAGGAGCCTGGGTTTCCCACACTCCAGAGAGGCCTTATAAGGCTTCAAGACTGAACTGAACAACATCAGCATCACCCACTGCGTGGCAAGGACACTCTGGTAATAAGAACAATAGAATAGCATTACGGTAGAAATAGGGGCTGTCCAAAATGCCTTTTGAAACAGCATTTTGGACAGTGGAGTTTTCCATTTAGCTGAGGATTTTTCCATTTGAATAGAGACGCTGGTCTTTGTGTTTTAGACAGATGGGATCAATAGCACATTCCTTATTTGCCTGGAGAGAAGAAGGAGGTGAGAGTTGTTATTCTGTACCATGGATAAGGGGTTCCCAGGGGGTTAGTGAGCCACACTGATCCTTTGCCCCAGACTCAGTGAGGGAAGCTTCCAGATATGTGAGCTTTGCTGCCTGCTCTTTAGTGTTTCTGACTCTCCCAAAGGCCAGGCATCTCTGCTTCTAGTTTCTTCTCTTCCTTTTTCTTCTTCAATGTGTGTGTGTGTGTGTGTGTGTGTGTGTGTGTGTGTGTGTAAGTACATGTGTGCACTTGTGTGTGAAAGTGTGTATGCAAGTGTGTGCACATGTGTGGAGACCAGTGGTCCATGGGAATTTTCCTCCATTCTTACTTTTTTTAAGGTATTGTTGCTACATGTAGCCATACATATAAATATATAAATAGAACCTGCTGAAGCCATTAGTGTTGCTCGTATATGTATTTATAGGGCTGACTAAGTGGTATTGGACAAGGGGCTAATTCCTTTTAAATACCATTTTTCGATGTCCTTTCCTCTCTCCAGCTACCCCCATATACTCCTCTTTGCTCTCTTTCAAACTCATGGCCCACTCACTAATCGTTGCTGATTACTCCCAAGAGTAATAAGTGCCACCGTGGAACCCTAGGGGATATCTTGCTGTCCTGGTCAACTACAAAATATTTCAACAGTGTTTATTGTCCTTAGAAATTAGGGAAAGGAAAATTAAAACAACTTCGAGATTTCATCTCACCCCAATCAGAATGGCTAAGATCAAGAAAACAACTGACAACAGATGCTGGCAAAGGGTGTGGGAAAAGGAAGACTCTTCGTTCACTGTGGGTGGGATTGGCACCTGGTATGGCCATTCTGGAAATCACTGCAGAGAACTCTCTGAAAACTAAAAATAGGTCTACTGTATGACCCAGCCATACCACCACTCCTTGACAGATGCCCAGAGGACTTGGCATTCTATTCCACAGATTCTTGCTCAACCATGTTCATTGCTGCTCTATTCACAATAGTCAGGAAATGGAAACAACCTAAATGTCCTTTGACTGATGAGTAGATAATGAGAATGTGGTTCATCTACACTGTGGAACACCACTCAACTGTAAAATGAAATCATGAAAATGTCAGGTAAGTGGAAGGAACTAGAAAAAAAAATTATATTGAATGAGGTAATCCAGACTGAGAAAGACAGATGCAAGGTATTGTCTCTTACTTGTGGTTTCTGGTTCCAAATATTTAGATGTGAGAGTGAAAAGGGCTGGGGTTGAGGAAGGAGCTCTAGAGAGGGGGATAGCAGGACACAGGTGATATGAAGAGAAAATGAGAAAAATGAGGGCAGGGGATTGACTTTAACTGCAGAGATGAGAAGGGTAAACAACACTAAGGATGCTTGAAAAAACTATATGGACTCATATTTTATGATCATCTAAAACCATGTCTAAGTGTGTATGTATACTTACATTTATACTTTAAGTGAAGTTGCACCAGGGATATGTTCCCTTTGAGGGCCACAGACTATCTGATAAAATCCTAGCACCAAGCATGGGAAGCTTCCTATTGAGTAATGGGTCAGGGGAGTCCAAGGGGCTCCTCCAAACAGTATAGGCTACTGCTGTTGCTTTTGCTTGCCTCCCTGAGCTTGAAGGTAAGATCTTATTACTGAAGACACCATGCACTTTGGGCACAGGTCTTGGAGGACTCAAGCTGGGACTACCCCAATCCTAATATATTTGAAACAGGGCCTTCAATGTACAGAAGATCGAAGCTCAGCTGGGAGCTTTCTGTCTCTTCCCTAGTGCTGGGATTGCAGACATGCTATATATCTGTGTGTGTATGTATGTATGTATATGCATATATGTTTGTATACATGTGTATGATATAATCACATGCACATATATACACTTATATGCACACATATACATATATGTGTATATATGTACACATACACACATAATATATATATATAGAGAGAGATAGAGATTAGGTTATTGAATATACCTCTGCAAAACAGAACAGAGTGGTGGTTTCTTTTCCTTCAGAAGTCAACCTTTTGTGTTGCCATAGCTGGTTGTGTGATTCTTCAGAGAATCTCTGCATCCTCCCTCCTGGGGCCTCTGCTCTCTCCACAGTCTCTAGCACAGGTCTACGATTCAGGGAGCCCCCATAACTTGGTTTTCTAGATGTATGGTCCACAGGAAAGGGTGGGATTTCAAACTTGCCCAAGTATTTTCAAATTCTTCCATTTTGTGTTTCCATCTGGCCTGTCTTCACTCCATAAGCAGCTTTGTCCCTGCTGGAATACAGGCACCGCCAACACAGGGGCACGCAAGCTTCTTTCCCTGTGTCTGTTCAGTTCAGCATGCAGAGAGACCTGCCAGAGGAGTGGGGCTCCACACATACAAACTCCCTCCTTGGCTCTGCCACTGAGAACCTAGGGATGTGCCCCTTGGATATAACGTTGTATACAGACTTGCTCCAAAGAGATCACGTGTAAGTCAGTTCAGAGAGTTCTTGGGAAGAGAAGGGCCCAGGTAAGTGTAGGATGCTTCTGATCCTTGCGTCTCATACAATATCCTGTATCCTTCTTTCTCCCCTCCTTTTATTATCTCTCTCTCTCCTTCTCTTTGATTTCAGAACCATCCTCACAGGTCTATGGTTGACACAAACCACTCTAAGGGGAACAGAAGACTGAGTGAGTGCAGGATCCAGGCTGGGAGGAGTCTGCAATAAGGGGCGTATCTATGCAATTGTGCCTCTCCCTTGGTGCTGTGCAGATGTGTCACTTCCCATCCTGTGTTCTTGTCACAGCCACACACCATTCTGCAGGAAGGTGCCCACAGCACAGGTGAGGACCCAGAACTGGAGGCGGCTCTGCTGTAATCCCTTCTCTTCACAGAGTGTCTAGCCAGAGGAGATGCTTTCTGAGGACAGGGATGATGTCAAGTCATTTGATGATTCTATTTTCTTCAGAATCTTGTTCATGACTGGCTTACTGAGGGCATTTGAAAATTCTCAGATGCCAAATTCTCCTCTATCCCCCTCCCCCGTGTCTTGTCTTTCTGTTCATTTGTGGTCTCAGCTAGGGGAGGCTGTGAATGGTCTCCAGCTGCTTGGTCTTGCTTTTGATACAGGCTGACAGGTAAGTGCCTGTCTTTTGATAACTTGTTCATGCCTTTACTGAAAATTCTGCTAGCCTGGCTCTGCGTCAGGCTGGGGGAGACGACAGTGACTGTCATTGTTAGTGTTTCTGTGCCATGATGAAAAGCCATGACCATGAACAACTTGAGGAGGAAAAGGTTTATTTCAGCTTACAGCTCTCAGGTTGTGTTCCATTGCCGAGAGAAGTCAGGATAGAAATCCAAACAGCGCAGAAGCCTGAGGCTGGAGCTGATGCAGAGGCCACAGAGAAAGGCTGCTTACTGACTTGCTCCTCATGGCTTTCTGAGCCTGCTTTCTTATAGAACCCGGAATCACCAGCCCAGGCTGGCACCATCGCAAAAGACAGGATCTTCCTCTATTAATCACTAGTTAAGAAAAAGCAACACACACCAGCCTGTGGCCCAATTTTGTGGAGGCACATTCCCAATCGAGAGTCCCTTCTTTCCAAATGATTCTAGCTTGTGTCAAGTTGATATATAACTAGCCATCCCCATGAGTATGTTATATTCCCATAGCAAAAATCCCCAAAGGAATGAGGTACATAGAGGGTATGATGGTTAGCTTTAATAATCAGCTTGACATAACCAAGAAATCACCTGGTTTAAAATAAAAAGCCTCAATGAGGGATTATCAACGTTGGATTGGCTTGTGGGAATTGTCTGTGGGGGCCTGTCTTGATTAGGTTAATTGATATGGGAGCACCCATCCACTATGAGTGGCACCATTCCCTAGGTCTGGGTCCTGGACTATGTGAGGGTGGAGAAGGCAAGTTAAGCAGTAAGTGTGCACACATTCATCCTCTCTGTTCTTGGCTGAGGATGAGAACCCATTAGTTACTGTTTTCCCTTTAAGGATAGATCGTATCCTGGATTTGAAAGCTAAAACAAACCCCATTTTCCCAAGTTGCTTTGGCCACGGTGTTTTATCCCAGAGAGGAATGAGACCAGACCAGATGACTGTGGAGAAAGCGGGGCTGCTGGGCTGAGAGCAGGACCAGAATGACTTGGACCAGGGACAGGATCATTTCCGGGAGAAGAAATGTAGAGAGAGGAACTTCAACAGGGGCACTCGGAAGGCCTGAGTAGGGCAGGGTCCCGATGTCCTGACTTCAACCCCAGTTTTCTATTATTGCATCACAGGTAAACTTTAGAAAAGTCTCCAGGAGTCATGTCACAGACTAAGATACTGAACTGCAGTGAAAGCAGAGCTGTAGCAGAGCTGGACATGAAGTTTTAGTGACAGCTTCCCAAGACTCCCATGGTGGGCCCGGAACTGTCACAGTGTTCCTCACTGGGTGTCTCAGCCTCTCATAGTGTGCTGGCATACCTGTTAGTTAGTTTGAAAACATTAAGGATGGACAGACGGCTCAGTGGTTAAGAACACTTGCAGAAATCCTGAGCTGGACTCCTAGATGTGGTGGGTGACTCACAACGGCCTGCAGCTCCAGCTGCAGGGGATCTGATGCCCTCTTCTAGCCACTGCAGGCATCACATTCACATGCATATAAACACAAACAGATACATAATTTAAGGTAAATATTTTGAATTTTTCATTGGTTTTATTGAGCTCTACATTTTTCTCCACTCCCCTCTGTTCCTCTCCCCTCCCCTTCAGCCTTCTCCTAAGGTCTCCATGCTCCCAATTTACTCAGGAGATCTTGTCTTTTTCTACTTC
>LOEQ01002545.1:85101-108025 GCA_001685075.1 Bramus lutescens
TAACCCATTTCTATTAATCTGTGTATTGCCATGTGGCTGTGGCTTACCAGGTAATGTTCCGATGCCTGTCTCTGGTGGGGCTACATGGCTTCTCCCCGACTCCACCTCCTTTCTTCCAGCATTCAGTTTAGTTTTCTCCACCTAGCTTTGTTCTACCCTATCAGGCCAGTTTCTTTATTAACCAATGGTATTCACAGCATACAGAGTGTACTCCCATATCACAGTCATACCCCAGCACTTGGTGAGGAGGCAAAGGTAGGAAGATCATTGGGGCTTGTTGGCTGCCAGCCTAGCTAAAAATATGAGTGACTTCCAGGCTCAATGAGAGAGCCTGTCTCATAGAAAGAAGGCAGAGAGCAATAAAGGATGACAGCTGATGTCCTTCTGGCCTCTGTATGCGTACATGCACACACATGTCATCATTAAGGAATCTGGCTGAACAGGCGCAGAGCAAGCCTGCAAGGATGTGTTTATTCTCTCTCTGCTCTTGACCGTGGATGTGATATGATTGACGACTTGGGTTTCTGCATTGACTCCCCTCAGTAACGGACTGTAACTTGGTATGTCATCTGAACAAATCCTTTCTTCTCTCGGTTGCTTTTGGTCAAGGTATCTTACCACAGAAATGAGACTAGAGCACAGTTTGTTCAGAAAACTCCTTCTTGCTCCCAAATTTGTGTTATATCATCTCTCTTTTCCTTTTCCTTTTTTTTTTTCCTGTTTTTAGTGCTAGGTTGTACCTTGGGCTCTCCTGCATTGATCTCCAACCTCATCCCTCTTTTTACTTTAAAAATAATTTATTTTTGTTTTATGTTGTACGAGTGTTTTGCCTTCATATATGTCTGTGCACCACACGCATGCAGTGATCTTGGAGGCCAGAAGTGGGTACCAGATTCCCTGGAGCTGGAATTTCCAATGGTTATGAGCCACCATGTGGGCTCTGGGTATTAAACCCAGTCCTTTGGAAAAGCAGTCAGTGCTGCTGAGCCATTTCTCCAGCTCTCTCTTTTTACTACTTCAGATGGTGTTTTGTTCTGTTTTGTCCAGGATAGCCTTGCAGTTGTGACCCTCCTGTCTCAGCCCACCCCACATGGCTGGATGGCAGGTGTGGATCAGAACTATCTGGTGTCTGAGCCCCATGCTTCACTTATGTTGTGTCGTTGGTCTCCCTGTTATCCTGGGAGGTTCTAGACATGGGCCACCAGCTCTTCTTCTGACATTTGCAGCCCTAACACGGATGTTGATTATAGCTAATGTTTACCGGTTGCGTATTCTGTCTTGAGTTTTGTGCCAATAGATCAATGCCTGTGACCCCAATTAGAATACAATGAGGTAAGAACTGTGTTTGCTCCATCTTGGGTGGAAGGACAGAGGCCTAGATAGTGATATCAGTTCCTCCACAAGTATCTTAGCTAGAAAGAGACACTGGGGTTCACACAGCCAGTGTAGAACTAAGTCTTCTCGACAGGTCTAGCTCTACCACAGTTAGGTGTTGATTGACTGAACCCTTCCCTGAGATGCAGCAGTACTGATTCTGTGTTTGAGAAACTCATGGGGGAAGGTTTGGGAGAGAAGGCTCAGTAGGTAAAGTGCTCACCTCCCAACCGTGAAGGCCTGAGGTCAGACCCCAGTCACTAATGTAAAAAGCTGGGCATGGTGGCACATGGAACCCCTGGATCCCTTCAACACTGCAACAGGGTAACACTGTAACCCCTGTGCTGAGAGCACAGAGACAGGTGGATCCCAAGGACTTGCTCTGGGTTCAGTGAGAGACCATGCCTGAAACAACAAAGTAGAGAAGTGATCTAGGAATGCAGTACCACACGAGCCTCTGGCCTTTATATGTGTGTAACTGGGTAGCTACACAACTCCCACACACAAAATGCGTGGCCAAAAAGTGTGGGAGGGAGAAGAAACCTTTGGAGGTGATCAGTGAGGCTGAATAGAAAGACAGAAAAATGAAGGGGATGTTTGAAGAGACAGGAGACCCTGTCCCTGGGGTGTAGCTTGCCTTTCCTGCTTGCTGAGAATAGCAAACCTCCTCTCAACATAACCAACAAAACCAAAGTCACCTGCAGAAGCAGCGCTTGCCTTCCTGAAGACCTCTCAACCAAGATGCCAATGACAGGTGATGCTTATTCGGGACCAGGCCATTTGTAACCTTGAGTTTAAGTGACTAACACTCCTCTCTCACCCCTAAATCTAAATAGAACTCTCCATAAAACCACCATATAAACGTACAAACATTCCTTATAATAATAAGACAGACACAATGACCAGCTCATGCATTCCTACTTAATTTTTGAACTTTGCTTTGTTGTAAATGGAAGTCTTTACGTATTGTAACCTATAAAACCCCATCACTGGCCTTTGGGAAGACATCTGAGCTCAGCTCCCTCTTGAGAAGTGACACCTGTGCTTCGGATGCGTGTTGTTTTTCCTAGATGCTCTCTCTAAATGCCCATGCTTAAAGTACATCTTCTCTCTCATCTCCACTCAGCAAGCCTGCTAATTTTGCTTTGTTCTAACTTGTCTTTAAATTATTCCTGCAGAGCAGTCAAGGGCCTGGTTTTCTTTGAGTGGAGGTTCCTGAGGAAGACCTCAGGCTCCTGGTGACATCACTGGGCTGCTTCTCTTTACCGCCTGTGACAGTGGCTTTGTTCATGGCTTTGGTCATAAGAATGGTATTTTAGGAATATGGTTGTTGAGATTAGTTTTAATTGTCAACCTGAAACAACCTATATTCACCGGGGAAGAGAGGCTCAGTGAGGGATTATCTAGATTAGGTTGACGGTGGGTATGTTTGTGGGATTGCCTTGATTACCTTAACTGATGTGAAAAGACCCAGCCTGAAAGTGGGTAGCAATAGTCTCAGGGCCTACTCACAGGAATTCCCCTGCATCATATTTCATGGACTCAGTGGCTTTCTAAAAATGTGAGGAAGAATCCATAACCCCTCCATGATTGCAGATTTCATTCTTCAAATCCAGTACCACTGGGATGACACTGGAATTGGGCCCAGGACTATATAGAAGTAAAGAAACTTAGCTGGGCAGTAGGCATATATGTGTTCACCCTTTTTGCTCTTCATGGTGGAATTGTGAGCTCCCGACTGACTGTGGGTGTGCCTAGTTGTCTGTTCCTGCCTTGACGCCCCTACAAAACCTGGAGCTGTCCACTGTAAACCCTTTCCTCCACCATGAAGTTGCTTTGTCAGGGTGTTTTATCTCGGTGACAGAAATGAAATTAGGACAACAGTGATCTCCAAATCAATCAAGTCGTATAGATTGATAGATAGCCTTTTAATGCCAATCATACTTCAATAAACATTTTTTAAAAAGAAATGGAAGATCCAAATGGGAGATGAACAGGTATACAAGTCATCTCAGCAATGTCAGGACCTGGCTGGTCATCTTCAGAGCTCACCATCCAGCTTGGCATCTGCTGTCATGGGTTTCCTGCACATCCCGCCCCACAGGGCTGCTGTTTCCTGAGGCTTTCCATTTCTAGCTTCTCAGAAGAGCAGAGCTACCTCACCCAGCCCATCAAAGCACTTTCCCAGCAAGGACCAGGAGGGGCCTGCTCTGAGCATCCATGGGCTGTCTTCATCCGAGGTTATTCATTCTTCCTTCCAATGAGCCTTTGGGGAAACTGGTGCTATCCAGACCTTAGAGAAAAGCATGTTGAAGCTCTTCAAAGAAAGTTGTGTGAGTGCTGCCAGCCAGTAGAGGACAATAGGTCAGTTTAGGTTCCTTTGATTGCAAAGTTGATTTTCTGTTGTGGAGCGGTCATCAGATTGTAGAGATTCTGACACCCCCATTTCTGCAGGGCATATCCTGAAGTTCTTAACACTTGCTACTTGTTTCCACTTTGAGATATATTTACTAAATAATCGTTTCTAAGTTTTCATACAACTATATGTTGCCTGTAGAGTTTATCCTCCCCTTGCTGTCTGCTCTCTCCGTTTTCTTGTGTCCCATTCCTGTTAGTCCCTTTTGTTCCCCTCGACAGTTTTATTTCTACTGTCCCCCCCACAATGCATCCATACAGATACAATTTTGTGTATCTATGTAAAAATCTAGGAACCACACATAAGATGGGTTCAACTCAATATGGCTACCCCCATTTGTAGCAATTTTCCTATGACATAACTTACATCTTTATAGCTGAAAAAATTATATGTCACATTGATTTTATCTACCCTCTGTTGACAGACACCTAAGTTACTTCCATAACAGCTGTTATGAATCATGCTGCAGTAAGCACTGACATGCAGTGACCCATGACATATTGGCCTGGGGTCTTTTGAGAAAATATCAAGGAGTAGCATAGCTAGTTCATATGGCACACTGAATTTTTTTTTAATATAAGCCAGCATACTGATATCCATAGTGGATAGACTAGTTTACTCCCTTTTCTCTGTATCCTCACCAACATTTATTATTTCCTTTTTTTTTTTTAAATGCCTGCTGTTTTAACTGGGGTGAGATAGAATCTCAGTATAGCTTTGATTTGTATTTCTGTGTTGGTTAGTGAGGTCAAACTTCTTTTGCACATTTACTGACTATATTTCATCTTTTGAGAACTATCTGTTCATTTTATTATCCCCTTTACTGATTGGCTTGTTTGATTTTGTTGTTTTAGTTGTTTGTACATTATAGATATTAAACCTCTGTCAGACGTCAAAAGTAATGGATTAATTTATTTGGCATAGGAAACTTCAAGACAGCACACCACTGAGTCTGTGGAATGGTTATTAATGATAACTCTTATGCAGGTCTACAATGAAAAAGAATAAAGGGAAATACAAAATGTAAAATTTAGAGGGAAAGAGAGCACCATGTGCTCGTGCTGAGAGAGGCTGAAAAAGTGAGAGTAGCACCACCAAGGAGGGTGGGCCTCCTGGTCTGTACTGGACAAGGGCAAGGGAGGCCCAAGGGCAAGAACTCACCTGGTTAAGCTCCCAGTTTGTGAAAGGAAGATGCCTAGGGAGTTTCCTGCTCCTGAGAAGAACTGTAAACAAAAGCTTTTGTTAATGCGGTGCAAGGGGACCAAGGTCCATTCCAAACTGGCAGCTGCATTTGTCTGGTGTGGGGATTTTGAAGATAGATTAAAGTATTTTGCATTACAATATGGTCAGATTATAGGGACCAGGGAGTGGATTTGAATGGGAAATCTGACTCAGGAATGATGTCGCCCACAGTGGACTGGGCCTTCCTACAACAGAGAAAAATCAAGACAGTGCCTCACAGACATGACCACAGGCCAATCTGAGCTGGGTAATCACTCAAATGAGACTTCCCTCTCAGACAACTCCAGGCTATGTTAAGTTGACAGCTAAAGCTAGTTAGGTCAGGGAAGTTACAGCAGCCAGTTCTGAAAACATGGGCTCCTCTTCAGTGTTTGGAGGTTGGGGAGATGTGAGTGGATTCAGAGATACTGAAACAGAGCTAACCAGAGATGTCTACATGGGTAAGTGAAGGTTACAATGAGGGTAGGATGAATCGTCTGTTCTCCTTAGCTTTGTGAACAACCTCAGAGTTATCTCCATGAAAAGAAGAGGAGTTAGGAGGAATCCCAGGGTGCATGCAGGCAAGCTGTGAGACCATGCAAGTCTGGCTTGCAAGATTTTAGATTCCCCTGCTCAGCAACAGTGAAGTCATATTGGGAAAGGAATTCTTCCCTTTGTCCTTTGCAAAACATCTTTCAATTTGGTCCTAAATGCCATCTCATTAAAGCTTGCCATTCTCAGCTCCCAGCAGAGAGAGTAAGGAGACCATAGCAGACTTTCTTAATGCCTTGTTTTTGCTGCGTATTTTTCTTTTCTCTTTCTAGTGATGAACTTCTATTAGAGATATAATAAAAGTTTCCAATTTTGTGCCTGGTCAAAAATCTCTTCTTTTGGAATGTGCATATTTAAGGATAAATAATTGGTTTTATTTGTAAAAGGAGACAGAAGTCATAGTGAGTGGGACATGGAAGTGACAAAACCCTGGTCAGATGGGCAGGGATGGGTGAAAGTTGATTGACAGGCATCCAATTTAAGCTCTGTTTTAAAGTATTACTCACATGCATTTTATTTTATTCAGACTCTGTCTACCATAGGTATGCATGTATCTAAGGAAGTCAGAAGAGTGTGTGGAGTTACAGGCAATGGTGAGGTACGTAATGTGGGTGCTAGGAACTGAACTGGGGTCCTCTGAAAGAGCAAGCAGTACAGGGTTTTAACTGCTGAGCCATCTCTTCAGTTCCATGGCTAGGTGGTTAAGAGGTTGGACTTGTCTTTTGACCAAGTTGGAAATCAGAGTTAAGTGAGAAATAGTTGAGCAGCCCCTGTTGGTGTGTGCAGGGCTCTCGGCACCGTGAGAAAAATGCAGGGGGCTCCAGGATGGAGCGTTTTGCTTAGGGGAGGAATGACAGCTGTAGCCCTGAGCGTGCCACTTGTAGTAACGGAGACAGGAAGATCAGGGAGATTCCCTGGAGCACTTTGTAAGAGCTTCCACTCGCTACACTGATGTTGTCACAGGAGCCTGCAGCAGCGTGTTGCTAACCTAGAACAGGAGAGTTGGAAGGGTGCGTCTGTGACTCTGTTGTCTTTGGTTCCTGTAGAGTCTTCTTGTTTCCTGAGACAGATGCAGTCCAATGACTCTTTATACAGGGCATGTTGTGAAATGAAGCGCTCAGGACAAAAGGTGCCACGCCTACATTACAGATCCTAGGATGCTGATAGACGGGCTAAAACTTCAGCGTAGAGAGATAGTGTGTCCCAGATCCAGAGCCAAACCCCCTCGGTCTGTCTTTAGTGTCTTTAATAACCAGTCATTGTCTCCCTCTGTGACCTACTAGCCTCCTGACTAGCAGGTAAAATCTTGTGGAATATGTTGATAGATACCTACCTTCCCCCAGCTCCAGAGCTGAGTTTATCATCAACATTGAAGGCTTATAGCAGAGTTACCTCTGCTTTACTAGACCTGCCTACCTGACGATTCCATGGACATATTTGGAAAGTGTTTTCGTTTCTGACTTTCTTTGTTTTGTTACTATACAAATTTCATGAAACCTTCGTTCAGCTTGGTCATGGCCACTCCTGTTTGACTTTAGACCAACCCACCTCTTACAGTCTTTGTGGTAGGAGCTGTGTTTGTTGACAAACTCTGCCCCTGGTTGTTATGGTTCAAATAGCTGCAGTGTCCCTGCTGATGACCCAGCTGTCCCAGTCTCGTATCTGACTGTGCGTGCATTTGTGTGCGTGTGCATGTGTGTGTGTGTGTGTGTGTGTGTGTATGTGTGTGGAGACAGGGTGTGCAAGGCAGCTGCTGCCGTCACCAAGGGATGCGATCCAAGCTCCTACTCTCCTTGAAGCTTGAGATTATTCCTGCTCTGCCTGGTCATGTGAATATGTAGTCCTGGCGGGTCTCAAACTCACAGCAATCCCTCTGCCTCAACCTCCCAACTTCCCTTTTCAGTATTTCCCCCATTGACCTCCCTGACACCAGATGAAACTATACATCTTTCCAAGGACGCCCCTTGCTGGCCTTTGTCCCCCATTCCTTTCTGTGGTCCCTCTTTATGTAATACAGTTCCTTCCCACTGACCAGTCACACACTACTGAGTGCCCCTGACCACCACCACCCATCCTCCTTCAGGGTTCCTGCTGTGTTGTCTCTTTTCTCTGGCACGAGGCAGGTCCTATTTTTTTTTTTAAACCAGGCTGCTAGCTGTAACCATGTCCTATTTCAAGGAGTACTTCAATGAATTTCCCAACAGAGCTGTGTCCCAAGTATTGTCATTTCATAGTCGAGGAAACTGAGCATAGAGAAGTTAACAGCCCAGGGTCCCAATGCTAGCACTCAGCAGAGGGATGGTTTAGATGCATGGCTTGAGGACTCCAAAGCTTGACCACTGATACACCTTGACCACCTTATGCCCAGTGGCATCCTACCTTATCCTAAATGAGATGGATCACAGGTGCTCTTCCCAGGACATCTTGAGTTCCTGCAGAGATCCAGCATGTCTGAAGTGAAAGTAAGTAAACACAGGGATGCCTTTCCCTCAGTGCCTGGGGTGTGGGTAGCTGAGTTTTGCTATGATATTTGGTTGGCTATGGAGTTCCTACTGTAGTAGCTGTGGCAGCACCAAAGGGGAAGGACACCTGGGCGAGGTTTTTTGTTTTGTTTTGTTTTGTTTTGATGCAGGAAGCATGACCAGGCAGAGTAGAAATAATCTCAGGCTTCAAGGAGAGTAGGAACTTGGCTGGCATCCCTTGGTGACTGCCGCAGCTGCCTTGCACAGACTGCTCCTACAGGAACACCATAAATTGCAGGACCATGGTCTTGACAACCAGCCACAATGTAATTGAAAGGCTGACAGCAACCACTGTGGAGCCTCTAGTGGCTACTTGCTGCAGGGCCCTCTTATCCATCACACCGGACAAAGGAGCCATACAAAGGCTATCATTTTCTCTTCCAAGGAAGACTGGCAGGACATTTAGATTCCAACTGTTCAGAGACATTCATCTCTAAGCATGACTAGGATTTACCCAGGGTGTATGTCACAGAGAATTTGGCCACTGATGTCTCAGGCAGGACCTCACTGGACTCCATTCATTCCCAGGAGTTTCTTTCTGAATGAGCAAGTTGCTGTGTCTACCTTAATCTCTTTCCATCTCCCCCCACAACATATGGAATATAGTACCTTGCTCACTGGGCTATAGCCCCCATTAGTCTCCCTCTACTTTGTATGTTGAGACAAGGCGTCTTGTTAAACCTAGAGATCACAGACTTGTAGTCAGCTTGCTCCAGGAATTCCCTGTCTCTGATTCACCAGCTCTGGGATTCCTAGAAGGCTGTCACAGCTGCCCAGCCTTGTATGTGGGCACTGGGGATCTGAACTCAGGGCTTCACAAGTGTTGGCACAGTCGGTGTTTCATTGACAGAGTCAACTGCATTTTCTCCTTGTTAATTTGAAGTCAACAGCCTATCTTAGCTTCAATAGTGGCAAGACACCTCTCAGCTACTCTTTCTGGCATTCCCCCTGGTGGCCTTGTGGGGGGCACCAGACTTGGTGGTGATCAAAGCTATTTGCAACCATCCAATACTTTGTTGTAATTTTTCTTCTTTTTATGATTTGATAAACAATGGTGGGGTGGATTTTCTTGTACATATCTCTTGGAATACTTCCTAGGAAATTCTTACTAAGAAACTGTTGAGTCAAAGGGAAGGTGATTTTTACTATTTTCTCACTGCTCTAATGTTTCCTTACAATGTTTAGAGACTGACATTCCAACCTCCAGTGCAGGAGAGCCGCTTTGCTCACACGTTTCCTTCTTGTGCTTTAGCAGTCTCGTAACACCTGTTATCAAGTAAGTGGACTGAACACTATTTCCTCCAAACCCCACTTTGAGTTTGATACTTTACAAACCCCTCGGAATTCCATATGCTCCTGTGGTGAGGTCTATACTTGTTTTCCCTCCTCTGTCACTTGTGAGGCTGGGGAAGCCATAGATGTTTGAATGTGTTGAGTAAAGATTTCTTCCTTTTAAATTACCTAAAAATGAAAAGCCAAACCTGTATGTTTCCAGTTAATCAAAGCTGCCAAAGCTAAAGTCTAGGGGAACGGTATGAGAGAAAGGGAGAAGAAGGAGAAGAAAGAGGAAAAGAAGAGGAAGAGGAAGGGAGGAGAAGGAGGAGGAAGAAGATAGATTAGAATGAGAATGACCCAAAGTATTTATTTGTCCTATTTACAGGGGCTAGGCTCATTCTGGTCTCATTTATTTAAAAGCTCCTGAACAGGGGTTTGGGACTTCTTGTTTGCAGAGCTTGTCTCTACAGCACACAGTCAGAATCAACTGCTTTCTGGACAGAATGAAAAGAGAAAAGAAAAAGAAGAAGAAGAAGAAAAAGAAGTGAGCTGCATGCCAGCATTCCCAGGTGCCTGTTCTCTGATCCACCTGGATGTGAACAGGTGGCCACACACTCCTTCAGTCACACCTTCCCTGTTGTGATGGACTGTGCTCCTCTGCGTGCTGAGCCACAGCAGACTCTTCCTCTTTTAAGTCTTTTAAGCCTCTTTTGCTTTTTGTCAGGTTCTTGGTCACGGTAGTAAGAAAAGTCACCAATGCTGATGTCTTGCCCTGTAATATGATAAAACGAAGCTGATAATAACAAAACAGCCCCCAGAACAGCCACAGGTGCCACCCATGGAGCCATCTTATGCAGATGGCATCCGTAGGCTCTGCACAGATTTGTAAGGTGGATGTGGGCAGCACACTCTCCACATGTGACAGATAAAGCAGATGACACTCAGGTTAGAGGGTATTCAGGGCCACACACGAATTAACTTTGATGCTTGGACGCAGTTTAGTTCCCATGACAACTACGTAAAAGTTCCCTTAAAGCCGCCACACCTCACTGAGTCCCTCACACTGGCTGTCTGTCCTCCAGCCACAGACGATGCTTTTCTTCTCGCTGTTTTCAGTGTGCTGTTATTTTGTCTCTGGGACGGGGGTCATCTTTGAGCAATGTTGCCCACCCTCCTCTGCTAGCTTTTCCTACTCTTTCAGTTGTATAATAGTTTCTCTTGTGTTGCTCGGACAAAAGTATCTCACAGGAAATGTTAAGAAAGAGTGGTATATTTTCACTCATGGCTCCAGGATACAGTTCATAATGGTGAGGAAGTCATAGTGGCAGGAGCAGGAAGTATCCAGTCACATTGCATCTGCAGCCAGGAAGCAGAGAGCAATGCATGGGGTACTCAGCTCTCTCTCTATTTTTATGTAGTCCAGGATCTCAGGTCATGGCATGACACTACTCACAATCAAGGTGGGTCTCCTTACTTCAAATAACCTAATCTAGACAACCCTTCACAGACATGTTTTGTTTCCATGGTGATTACAGATTATATCAAGTTGACAATCAAGATTAGCCATCACAAGCTGTTATTGTGCAAGGGTTTTAAAATAGGGCCATGGTCTCACTTACACTGTTCCCATTTCCAAGAGGCAGCATCCTTGCTCTTGAAACTGCCCATGACCCCTCTGACTGAGCATCTGATGGAAATTATGCTGTGTGGTGACTTCTGAGATGGGATATAATTACCACACAGTTTTCACCTTCATCTTTGGGGCATCTGTCCTTGGAGCCCCAAGCTGCTGTCTAGGGAATCCATGTTTGTGCATAAGAGGCCATATATAGAGGCCCTGGCCAACAGCTGTGCTCCTAACAGCATCTGTGGCTGGCCTTGTCTTCCCCACCATGATGGACTGTATCCCCTGGAATGTTAAGTCAAAATAAACTCCCCCCTTTAAGCTGCTTCTGTTCAGATATTTGGTAACAGCAAACATAGATGTATGTGGAGTAGTATTGGAAGGGCTATGCAGAAGGCTTTTTAAAGAACTATATAGCTCACACACAGGCGCTTTCCCTGTATTCTGCATGCAGTACATACAGAAAATATCTATTTTTTCACTTTGAAAATGGGTAGCACAGCACCTGCTTCACGCCCAGCTGGTGTTATGTCTGAATTGAAATATAATATATTATATTTCAACGACCTGATGGGTTGATTTGAGTAGAAATTGTCACCTTTTAAAAAAGATGGTTTCTGCATTAAGACAATATCATGTTATATGGAGAATCTTTATATTCCTGGCCCTGAGTGGTTCTTTGCCAGGGAAGATCAGGGACTCACAGACAATAGTCTCTTCCTTGACTGAGGTGATGGGAAGTTACCCAGTGAGGCTCAAGGAGAACATGGAGTATAGGTCGGGCTGCACACTGCTGAGATGCACACCTGTCATCAGTGATAGCTGCTATGGTGATGGAACTCTAGACTCAACACACAGCATTTGGGAGGTTTACACTGGCTTTTTGCCAAATTTCTTGCAGCCTCCAACAGCAGAAACAAATTGTTTTCGGTGTGTGGGAGCAAGAAAGATCTTATCATTTTGATTCATTGAATATAAATTCCATGCACAACCTTGACTTTAAATCAACCTGACACCTCAGTTTATAGATTAAGTGAGATCTTCAAGGGAGAGACTGACCAGAGTTACAGAGACATTAACAACTACCCTTGTTGGCTTCAACTGTTAACTTGACACAGCCTAGAGCCATCTGAAAAGGAAGTCTCCATATCAACATTTGCCCACATCAGAGTGCTCCATAGGTATGTTGGGGGGGTTGTTTTGATTGACGATTGATGTGGGAGAGCCCAGCCCACTATAGGTGGCACCATTCCATAGGCAGGTGGTTCTGGGCTATATAAGAAAGCTTAGCATGGGTCCATGAGCCAGCAGGCAAGCAGTGTTCCTCTATGGTTTTTGCTTCAAGCTCCTGCTCTGTTTTGCCTCAACGATGAACTGTAACCCAGAAGTGTAAGCATATAAACTCTTTCCTTCCATAAACTTCTTTTTGTTAGCAACAGAAAAGGAAAAAGAGCAGCGCCTGATCTGGGTTGTGGCTCCAGGTCTGCTGACTCTTAGCTGCATGCCTTTCTTGTCGTCAGTAGAGGGGTCCAGTTTACACAGCTCCTCTTCACTCTTCCAGGCAGTTTCAGAGGTAGCCCTGCATCCCAATCCTAAAGAAACACCTTCAGGGTCTTAAGGGGCATCACTAGGATCTAAGCTCAGTTATCGAATCTCTAAAATTTGCTTTCTATGCTACTGTGGACTGTGGGAATCTTAGCCATGACAATGACCGTCCCTGTTACTCTCATATACTCAGCTTTGCCCACTATAGGCAGAAAGCTTGCAAAAACTTGGTGAGTGGTGAGGCTTCATGAGCAGAGCAGGAAGTGGGCATCATCAGTGCCAATATGTTTGGCAACTCAATGAGATGCTCCGAGATGAGAGTGTAGATACAAAAGGCCCAAAGTGAAAGCTTTAGCAATCAGCTCAGGACCATCTGGATCCTGACTCCCAGTGACCTGTGTTGTCTTACACAGACACATCTGGAGTGAACACCTAATGACCCAAGGTGCCTAACAGATATGGCTTCTCTCAATAAAGATGACATAAGCTGTACAATTTATTACTTAACAAGTTAATGTGAGATCTGCCTGTCCCTCAGATCCAGGTCCACACAGGACATCTGTGATGGAAGAGCCAAGAACTTCCCACTTAATGACCATCAGAGAACTTCCAACCCTCAGTGGTGCTGTCGCATCTTGTAGAGCTTGCTGAATGCTTCTTTCCAGTGTGTTCCAATAAATTCTGATTTGTGTCTTCAGTCAGTTCTTCCTGGCTCCTGGGTCACTGGCTTTCCCTGTTCTATTTCCCGAGGCAGTCAGTGCCTTCAGTGGTTTTACTGTCAGCAGCGGATTCCTTCATAATCACACCAGGGCTTAGGTGAGCAAAATGGCTACAATGACCAAAAGGCATATATACACTTTCTTTTTTATTTATTATTTACCAATCATAAAACCAAGAAATTACCCAGAAAAACTCTCCTCTAGTCTCTATGGCCAGGGTTGGGTCATCTGACCACTCTTGAACAATTCTCGGTAAGCAAAACTGACTACCTGCTCTCCTGAGACCCATTAAGACACACTTCTGGGATGGCAAGGCCTCTGCTGAGAATCACGGGCAGAATGTTGTAACCAGTCTGTCTGGTAGGGAGGAATATATTCTAAAGGGACACTTGTGCCTCTCTCTTTGGCCATCAGACTATTCAAATAATGGACTCTAAAGGATTAGAATTTTCCCAGGACTCTCCTATTGGAAGAAGAAACAGTTGAAGTCCTAGGGGCAGCCAGAGGAGGAACTTGTCTCTGGGGCAGACTTTTATTTTGTCAGATGACCTGGTGAGAGAGACATGGAGCTAAGACAATGGTGGGCAGGTAGGCATCTTGGTTACTTTTTTATTGCTCTGATAAAACACCTTGACAAGGCAGCTTATTGAATGAAGCATTTATCTGGGCTTACAGTTCCAGAGTCCATGACGGCAGAGCAAAGGTATTGAGGCTGGAGCTGAAAGCTAAGAGCTCACACAGCTTGAGCCCCAAGCAGGAAGCAGAGAGAATGAATGGGAAATGATGTATGGTTTTGAAACCCCACAGCCTTTTCCCAGTGACACTTCCTCCAGCAAGGCCACGCCTCCTCAACCTCCCAAACAGTTCAGCCAACTAAGACCAAGTTTTCAAATATCTGAGCCTATAAAGGTGAGGCATTCTTAGTCAAAGCACTGTTGTGTCAGAGGCTCTGGGTCGGGACTGTTTAGATGGGTTTAGTTCTTGTCTTCTATTTAACCAGACCCTCATGTCAGCATACCAGAAGATGGTTTTAGGGGCCATTGGATCTCTTTGCCCTCTCACCAATGTAGGCAGATTGACTAAATCTTCTGTTTTTCCTATTAACTGGCCTGTCTTATTTGGATTATGGAGAATGGATGGTTGAATCTGGCTTCTTGGGGCACAGACTGTGACCGGAGTTGGAGTAACTTGTCCCAGGTTCACGGGCTGAAAAATGACAAAGAACCTGGAACCTAGACCTCGACCTGCCAGACTCCATGATCAATGCAATTCAGCAATGCACAGAACACCCCCCTTCCTTACTTTTCACACTCTACCTCCCCTCCCTCCCAAATCCTCTCCCTCTAGGATACTGCTCACCAGATTCCCAGGGAGTGTGCCTAAGTGTCTGGCTGGAGATTACAGGATGCTCTCCCAGCCAGGTCAGTGTCAGCAATCAATCCAAATTTCTTGGGTGTGAAAACTAGCTGATTAGAGCTGTAAGTAGGTTTAACAACACAAAACACAGGCAGCCTGAGCATGTCAGCAATTTTCCCCCTGGTGGCTGGGTGTTAGCAAAAATGCTGAGAGAGGCACCCCTGTTCTATGACTGCTGAGGGAGAAATTCTCACCATGGCACATGATCTAATAAAATAGCATGCTAATGTGTCAAAATTGGGAGGACCCACAGGTAGACTACTTTGGCTCCATCATTGTATGGATGGGAAAAACAGGGTACAGAGATGGAAAAGGATGGCTTAGGGAAGCATAAAGCAATCATCACTGGGCTGGTGAGATAGGTTGCTGAGTAAAGGTGTCTGCTTCCAAGCTTGTCTACCTGAGCTCAGTCCCTGGAACCCACACAGTAAAAGGAGAGAACCAACACCTATGAGTTGTCCTTTGACATCTGTACATGCACTACAGTATTCTGCCCCATACAAATATGCAGATAAACATCATCATTGGAGATATAAGTAGAGACCAGAGTAGGATTTATTCAATCTAATTTCTAAGATTCTTCTAAGCCAAATTCTTAATATGATTCTCTTGTAGCTGTCTCCATGATACCAGCTCCTTGAAATGATACCAGAAGAAGTCAACTAACCAATTAACCAAGCAAACAAACCAACAACAGAGACCACCTTCACTCTATCCTCTTAGGCATCTTCTGACAACCACCTAGGAGAAGTGGTTATTGATATAACATTTGCATGAACCAATTGTTCCAAGTGAAACCCAGTCAGCTCTCCATCCACAGATATGAGGGCTCCTTCTAGCAAAGCCCCAGTCTTCTGGAATTCCCTTCTTTTCCCTGTTGGCCTTTCTGGTTTGATTAGACAAAACACATACTAGTGGACTCTAAAGGTCTTGAGTCGTGTGCACCTTGCAACTTTGAATTAAAAAAAAAAAACCAGGAGACCGTGGCACCCCTTGAGGAGGCTCCACAGATCAGAGGTGTGGTGGTTTGAATGTGAACTGTGCTCATGTGTTTGAACCTTTGGTCCCCAGCTGGAACCTTTAGGAGGTATTAGTGTTGCTAGAGGAATTCGTTGTGTCACTGAGGGTGAGTTGGAGACTTTCTAGCCTCACCCTACTTCCTGTTCCTCTCTGCTTCCTAACTATGGACACAAGGCAGTCAGAGGCCTCATGCTGGGCCACCATGCCTTTGATGATGGATTGCATCTCTCAAACTGCAAGCCAGAATAAGCCCACCCTTCCTTAAGTTGCTTCTTGTCAGATATTGGTCACAGCAATAACGGATACTGGTCACAGCAATGAAGACAGCAATTGCTGTAGTGACCAAGGATTGCTTGTGACATTAACAGATGGCTTGGAATCTTCATATTTCTTTTTGACTCCCTAAGTCCATCTTCTGGAGTCCTGACATGAGGGTAGGATTTAAATAGAAGGCAAGACTTATGCATAACTAGATGGTCCCAGCAAGGTGTGAACCTGACCACCACTGTCTCAGTCCCACGTCTGTTGCAATGCCAGTCCTCACAAGTTGTAAATCTTCCTCTTCTCGCTGTCCCCAGAGCTTCAGACTTTTTTTTTTTTGATTCAGGAGGAGATTTCCTATGGAATTCTAATTTCTTGGGATCCATTGTTTTAATAATCTGATGGCCAAAGAGAGGGGCGAAGTGCCTTTTAGACCATCTTTCCTTCCAGGCAGGCTCTTAGAGTAGCAGAGGAGCCAAGATTGAAACTTGGGTTTGTTTGTTTTTAAAGTCCATGCTCTTATCTCCCAAGCATGGACTAATCCCTCTCTTACTCTCCATCTCCTTTGAAATGGGGCAACTTGAGGATGTTTGATAGCAATGACCATGTGTTTCTCAATCTGCAGAACAAAGGGATAGTTTAAATGAGGTCTGCTCCCTGCTAGCCTTAGGTTGTATGACTTCATGTCTTTATCTGTCTGATAACATTTTTAAAGTCTCATTCAAAACCAAAACAACACAAAAAAGACTATCTCGGGCAAGTGATACATATCCCAAGATCCAAAGGCATAAAACAGAATTGATTTTTTGTTTTTTTGCAGTTTGTCTTCACGGAAGGTAAGGTGCATGTTTTCGTGTGTCCCTTTGAGATGTCTGATTTGGTTTCAGATGGTGAGTGGAGATTGATTTTTGTCTGCTGTGATCGGTAAATCTCAATTGTTAAGGCTCCTGCTCAAATTCTCCTTCCTTCACTTCCCTCCTTTTAGCTTCCTTAGGAGCACAGTCTGCTGGAGCCTTTACAGTTCAGGGCATAATTTGATTTTCTGCTGCTTTTTTGCTAATAGTAGTTCTTCTTCTAGAGCAAGAACTGGGGGGATATGATTTTTGTGTCTGTCTTCAGGGCTTTCTTTGCCAACAGTAGATTCCTTGGGAAATTTTTATGAAATATTATTTATTCCTTGAGAATTTCATACATACACAAAATGTATCTTGATTGCATCCATCTCTTATTCTCCCCCTCCACTCCTTCCCAGGATCCCCTCTTATCTCCTTCCCAACTTCACAAGCTCTACTTCTCTTTCTTTCTTTCTTTCTTTCTTTCTTTCTTTCTTTCTTTCTTTCTTTCTATAGGAAACTCTCTACCTGTTTTTTAACGGAGAAGAAAAATGATATCACTGGGATTGGAATATGCTAAGGACATCTTTTTTTATTAAAATTGTTTATTTATTTTATATCCCAACTGTAGTTTTCCCTCCTTCCTCTCCTCTCAGTCTCTCCCCTACTTCCCTCCTCCCTACCCATCCTCTCCTCCTCCATTTGTTTCCCTTTTAAACATAATTGTTTATTGATTCTTTGGGAATTTCACATCATTCACTCCAATCCCACCCCTTTCCCAGTCCCTCTGTATCTGCCCTTCACCCTTGTAGCAATCCCCCAAAGGAAAACTTAAAAAGAAACAATAAGAATAAAATAAGATATGAAAAATACAAACAAGACATTAACGAAAACATAAAGAAACAAACCAAAAAGCAAGCAAGCAAACAAAACTACTTCGTTCCTCCATCTTTCCCACCTCTCCGTCACCTCTTCACATACCCCAGCAGGTCAAAGATTGGGTAGATGATGGGGGAGTGCCAACTCAAAGCCCTGGATGTGTGCCTTGGTGGTAGCTGAGTTGGTCAGCCCAGGCTACTGGAACAATCCACCTCAGGTGAGGGGTGGGGTTAGCTCTCCCATGCTGGGGTCATAGGGGCCACTATCCCAGGGCTGGCAAAGGGTGAACTCTATGGTGAGGGGGGCAGCTCTCCTCAGGCCAGTGAGGGGCAGGGCCAGCTCAGCATGTGCCTTGTACTTCAATATATGGTTCAACACATGGTTTGTATGGGTGCCTGTGGAAGCACATCAACACAGACTCCAGCTGCAGCAGGACCCTGGACCCAGACCTGGCCCCCAGCAGCAGTTTGGGCCTGAATGTCACCATGGCCCCTTGTGGCAGCGCTAGTCTCCCACATTGGCATGGGTCCAATAACAGCATGGTCCCCAGACTCCAACATGGCCCCAGGTGGGAGCCTACACAATAGGCAGTCACATGACCTTTTGACAGTACAAGAGCCATGGATATCAACACAGACCTGGCTGTGGTAGGATCACAGACCCAGACATGGCAACTCAGGCCCTGACATCTCCATAGTCCTGGGTGGCAAGTAGCCGTATTAGCCCATTCCTTACTACCCTTGCCTCTTCAGATTGCGTCTCTCCACAGTACATGAAACATTCTGCCTCCCTCACCACCCCGTATTCCACTGTATGTTTGCTCACCATAATGGAGCCTTGTAGTACCAACTGGGCCTGTAGATTCTTCTCCTTGCCTAGGGCAGGAGGTCCCAGGCAGGCTTGTGGGTGTTCATTTCCCTCTTGGACTAAGGGTGCCAAATGAGCCTATGAATTCTTCTACTCACGTAGGTTTTCTTTTTTCTTTTCAACACACGGAATCCAATTAGTACATGGGTGTGGGGCCATTCATTAGGCATAGGAAGCCTACAAGGTCACTTTCCTGAAGAAAACTGACTCTTCTCTATGCTGGATAGTATTAAGTCAACTTGACACAAACTAAAATCATTTGAGGGGAGGGAAGCTCAACTGAGAAGATGCCTTTACAGATCGAGTTGTGGGCAAACCTGTAGGGCATTTTCTTAATTGGCGATTGATGGGGGAAGGCCCAGCCCATCATGAGTGATGCCTTCCATGAACTGGTGGTCCTGAGTTCTATAAGAAAGTAGGCTGAGCAAGCTATGTAGAGCAAGCCAATAAGCAGCACCCCTCCATGGCCTCTGCATTAGCTCTGGGTTCCTTCCTTGTTTGAGTTCCTGTTCTGACTTCCTTCAGTGATGGACTACAGTGTGGCAGTGTAAGCCAAATAAACCTTTTCCCCCAACTTGCTTTGGGTCCTGGGGCTTCATTATAGCATTAGTAACCCTAACTAAGACACCCTCCTACAGGAGCTATCAGTTGCCAGTAGCTGCTTAGTTTGGGGCGGGGTCTCCTGAGTTCCGCACTCCCCTGTGTCAGAATGTTGATTGTCTTAATCTAGTACAGGTCCTGGGCAGGCCACGACAGCCTCTGCGAACTCACGTGTGCAGTCATCCTGTCACATCCAGAAGTCACTCTTTCACAGAGGTCCTCCTAAATCTTTGTGTCTCGTAATGTTTCTGTCCCATCTTCTGCAAAGCTTCCTCTGGTCCCATGTCTTTTGTTAGCCATGGGACCAGAAGAAGCCCCTCCTCTGTGTCTCTAGGTTTCTTTCCTCATCTGTGCCATGAGCTGAATGAGATGATCTGGGTCTCAGCGTCCTCCAGACTCGTGTTCCTATATGTTTCAGCCTGTGAGAGCAAAATAAATGAGGCTTGATAAGCGTAACTTACTTTCTTAAGCTATAAGGTGATTCACTGCTCAGTGGGAGGGATGACAGGATGGCTCAGTGGGAAAAGGTGCTCGTCACCAAATCTGATGAACACAAGTCTGTGTTCATGGTGGAAGGAGACGTGACTCCCAAGAGTTGCTCTCTGACCTCTGCACAAGCACCCTCACATACGACCCTCCCTCCATGTCTTATGAGCATACATATATACACATACATTGATAATGAATAATAACAATGAAAAAATAGCAAAAGAAGAAAGAATTAAGAGAAATAGAACTTGCTATTTTATACACATTCTTAAAATTCCAGAACATTCCCCCCTCCCCGCAAACAGCTCACTAGAATTTAGGCACTGAAAGGTAATATGTGAGCAATCTTATCAAATCGTGGACTGTAGTGATGCAGAGTGAGCCTTGGCTCCAAGAGCAGTCTGCCGGATGCCTCGTGGTGCTTCTGATGGGGTGAGGAGGGAGTGAGCCTTCCTGACTGAGGGCTGCTTCTTCCTTGTTCTCTTTTGCTTCTGAAGCTCACACATTGGAATCCCTCCTCATTTCTCTAGTCTCCAGTTTGCACTTCTGCAAAATGTTAGCTCCCCCTTTTGGGGAACTAACATCAGCCCTGTAATGATCTGGTCTGACTGTGTTTAGGGTGCTTAGTACTGCAGCACGGGATGGGGAGGAAAAGGTGTGTGGGGAGGCGGGACTAAAACTGACATTTGAGAGTCACTGACTGACATTGGTGAGATGGTTCAGCCGGTAAGGGCGCTTGCTCGCAGGCCTGAAGACCTGAGTTCTAGCTCCAGGACCTGCCTGGCAGTTCTTCCGCTTCCACACACATGCTCAGGCCTATAGTGGTGCACCCAACAAACAGTGTATGCTGGCCGTGTTAATCTCTCTGTTATTGGTACTTTTTTTTACTTGTACTGAATTTTATTCAGGGACAAGATGTTTTTAGTTGATTTTTTTTTCTCTCTTCGGGGCCGCAGAGCTATGTCCACGGCCCCCAATTCTAACGGTCCAAAGAATGTGCTTCTGTGAGACACCCCCATTCTGTCTGTCCTCAGGTTCCCTATCAAAGGCAACAGGAACCTTACTGACTTCCTGATGGCCCCAGACAGATACGGTCCATGAATTCCCCTTTCCCAAAATATGTTCTTTCTTGTGTTGCTTTACTTGATGCGCTGTGCACACCTACCCAGTAATTTTCTTCTCAGTGCAAAGCAGTAGCATCTTTTTGGCATTTCATAGTTTATTTAAATAATCTCTTTTTAATTCAAGCATCAGTGAGATGATAATATAATCACGGCATTTTTAATAAATAGCAGAGAACTGACGTGGAACCTTAACCGAGTTTGTGTGCTTTAGCCAGTAGCATTTGCAAGCTGGATACAGTGTCACAGCTGGGATATGATGCTGGTGCATACACTGTGTTAGTCACATTTCCACAATGCACTTGCACTCGTTTGTGTGTGTAAATGTACGTGCATTTAATTGTGGGTTTAAATCTTCATGTACGTATCTTTAGTTCTTTGCAATTTCATCATGTATATAGGTTCCTTTCCATAGACCTTTCTGTGGGGCTGGAGAGATGGCTCAGCAGTTAAGAACACGTGCTGGTCTTGCAGAGAACCCAAATTCAGCTTCAACATTCATATGATGCTTACAACTGCCTGTTACCCCAACCCCAGGGGATCTGCCTCCCTCTTCTGGTCTCTATAGATTCTGTACTCATGTGTACAGACCCACACACATACACACATGCATTTATGTAACCAGAAATACAACCTTTAAAAGAAAAGACTCAGCCAGGCAGTGGCGGTGTCCACCTTTAATCCCAGCACTCAGGAGGAGTGGCAGGCGAATCTCTGTGAGTTTGAGGTCAGCCTGGTCTGCAAGAGCTAGTTCCAGGACAGACTTCAAAGCTACAGAGAAACTCTGCCTTAACCCCCCCAAAAAAAAGAAAGAAAGAAAAAGAAAAAAGAAAGAAATAAAAGAAAACCCATTCTCCTACCCATTTCTGAACTTCTGTCATTTAGAATGCTCTGTGAGTGGACTTGTATGGTGTGTTCCCGTGGGGGTTGGCTTTTCTCACCGAGTGTAGTTCCCTGGGAGTTCCTTCTGTGTGGTTTGTTTGCATCTGGAATGTTCCCCAAAGGCCCGTGTGTTTAAGGTGTGGTCCTTTGGGAGTTGCTAGAGCCTGTAACAGGTGAGGTCTGAAGCTGGAGAAGTGGCTCAGCAGTTATGAGCTCTTGCTGCTCTGAGGGAGGACCCGAGTTTGATTCCCAGCAGCCACACTGGGTGGTTCACAATGCCTGTCACTCCAGCTCCAAGGGATCTGAAGTCCTCTTCTGAACTGTGTAGACATTGCACTCACCCCTCTCTCCCCCCACCAAAACAAAAACAACATTAAAATAAACGGAGAAGTATGGCCTATGGGAGGCCTTCCCAACATTAGGGGCAGTCCCTTGAAGGGGACCCTGTCATTTCTTTCTCTTCTAACCCCCACCATGTTGAGTGGCTTCACTCCTGTGTTCTCTCACCTGCAGCCTCACCAGAGGTCCAAGAGCAATCTCTGATCAATTCTGGGCTGAAACCTTCCAGTCTGGGTGCCAGACTAACCCTCCCCACCCCTCAGGCATTTGCTGTGGAGTAGGAAGCTGAGTGAGGCAGGGCATTTGTGAGTCTAAGGTTACTGTGATAAATGCCGTGTGTGACTTCTGGTTTCTATGATCAGTGTTTGTTTGCTTTTAGATGAAACTGCCTGCCTCTTCCCACAGTAGCCAGGGTATGCTGCACTACCACCAGCAGTGATTTCATCTTTGAATCAGTGCCAGCTGTGGGTGATGTCACCATTTCTATTGCCGCTGTTCTGATTGTCATATAATGATGCAGAACTGTGACTTTAATTTTCATTTCCTCAATGGGTATACTGAATACCTTTTCACGGGCTCCTGTCATCTGTCAGTCTTTATCATTGAAATAACTGTCGTATCATTTGCTCACAGTCTTACAAAATAGTTTTTAGCTGTTGGACTGTGAACACCCTTTGTGTACGGTACATGCCAATCTGGTATTGGGTGTATTTGTAGTAGAAGTTTCCTCCCAGTCTGAAAGTTGGCTCTTTTCAAGAATGAGTAGCTGTGGCATCTCTATGTTGAGCGGTTAGAATGAATAAGGCATGTTTACCATGTATTTAATATGCTATTATATAATTCTTGATATATACATACACAGTTTTCTATACGTTCATCACTGTTTTTTTTGAGTGGTTGGATATATAGCTTTTTAAAAATTTCTTCCTTCCTTCCTTCCTTCCTTCCTTCCTTCCTTCCTTCCTTCCT
>LOEQ01002545.1:121302-142184 GCA_001685075.1 Bramus lutescens
CTCTCTGCCTTTTGGTTAGTTTGGTTAAAGGTTTGTCTATTTTGTTGATTTTCTTGAAGAATCAACTCTTTGTCTCATTGATTTTTTTGTATTGTTTTCTTTGTTTTTATTTTGTTCATTTCAGCTCTCAATTTGATTATATCCTGCCATCTAGTTCTCCTGGATGAGTTTGCTTCTTTTGTTCTAAAGTTTTTAAATGTTCTGTTAATTCACTAGTGTGAGATTTTTCCAGCTTCTTTATGTAAGCGTTTAGTGCTATGAACTCTCCTCTTAACACTGCTTTCATTGTGTCCCATAAATTTGGGTATGTTGTGTGGTCATTTTCACTGAATTTTAGGAAGTCTTTAATTTCTTCCTTTATTTCTTCCTCGACCCATTGATCAATGAACATTGTGTAATTTTCATATGTTTGTGGGATTTCTGGAATTAGTATTGCTGTTGACTTCTAATTTTAAGCCATGGTGATCCAATAAGATACATGGGATTATTCCATTTTTTTTGTATCTGTTTAGGTTTATTTTGTTATCTAGTGTGTGGTCAATTTTTGAGATGGTTCCATGAGGTTCTGAGAAGAAGATATATTATTTTGTGTTTGAATGGAATGTTCTATAGATGTCTGTTTAGTCCATTTGAGTTATAATATCTGTTAGTTTCCTTATTTCTCTGTTAATATTTTTTTGTCTGACTGACGTGTCCAGTGGTAAGAGTGGAGTGTTGAAGTCTCACACTGTTAGTGTGTGGGGTTTAATGTATGATTTAAGCTTTAGAAATGTTTCTTTTACAGATGAGGGGACCCTTGTATTCGGGGCATAGATGTTTAGTATTGAGATTTCCTCTTGATGGATTTTTCCTGTGACTAATATGAAATGTCCTTCATTGTCCATTTTGATTGATTTTAGTTTGAAGTCTATTTGATTAGACTTCACCAGCTTGTTTCTTAGGTCCATTTGATTGGAAATTTTTTTCAACCCTTTATTCTGAGGTGCTGTCTTTCTAGTTGAGGTGTGTTTCTTGTATGCAACAGAAGGATGGATTCTGTTTTTGTATCCAATCTTTTAGCCTGTGTCTTTTTATAGGTGAATTTAGTCCATTTATATTAAGGGATATTAATTACCAGTGATTGCTAGTTCTTGTTATTTTAGTTTTTGTTGTTGGTGATGTTATTTTGTGTGGTTTTCCCCTTCTTAGTGATTGGCTGCTGTGAGATCATCAGTTGTCCGTGTTTTTGTTGATGTAGCCAACTTCCTTGGGTTGGAGTTTTCCTTCTAGTACTCTGTGTAGGGTTGGGCTTGTGGCGAGGTATTGGCTAAATCTGGTTCTGTCTTAGAATATCTTGTTTTGTCCTTCTATGGTGATTGAAAGTTTCAGTGGGTATAGTAGTCTGGGCTGGCATCCATGGTCTCTTAATGTCTGCATAATGCTTGACCAGGACCTTCTGGCTTTCATTGTCTCCTTTGAGGAGTCAAGTGTAATTCTGATAGGTGTACCTTTATATGTTACTTGGCCTTACTCATTTGCAGCTCTTAATATTCTTTCTTTATTCTCTATGTTTAGTGTTATTATTATTATGTGGTGAGGAGACTTTTCTTTTATTTTGATCCAGTCTATTTGGTGTTCTGTAAGCTTCTTGTATCTTCATAGGCATATCTTTCTTTAGGTGGAGAAAGTATTCTTCTATGATTTTGTTAAATATATTTTTCCATGCTTTTGAGTTGAACTTCTCCTTCGTTTATACCTATTATTCTTAGGTCTCATATCTTCTTGGTGCCCCATATTTCCTGGATATTTTGTGTTAAGCTTTTGTTAGATTTAATGTTTTCTTCAGCTGATGAGACTATTTCCTCTATTGTATCTTCCATGTCTTGTATTCTGCTGTTTATGCTTGCATTTGTGGTTTCTGACTGTTTTCTCATGATTTCTGTTCCTATAATTTCTTCAACTTGTGTTTTCTTTCTTGTCTCTATTTTTGTTTTCAAGCCTTGAATAGTTTCTTTCACCTGTTTATTTGCCTTTTCTTGGTTTTCTTTAAGGGATCTGTTGATGTCTTCCAATTTTTTGTTTATCTTTTTCTCCATTTCTTTGAGGGAATTTTTCCTTTCTTCTTTAAGGGCCTTAAGCATTCTCCTAAAGTTATTTTTTAGGTCATTTTCTTCTGCTTCATCTAGATTTGTTTGTACAAGTATTGCTGTTGTTTTTACTGGTGTTGTGTTGCTTTTTGTGGTGTTGCATGTGTTCTTACCTTGTCTACCCATCTTTTCATCTTATTGATGTAGTTGGGGCTGTCTGTGACTCTGCTGATCAATCTTCCAGGTGCCAGCGGATCATAGGCTCAGATGGTTGCTCCTTGTGGTGCAGTCAGGGCCACAGTTCCAGTCACCCCGTTGGTCACTCCACATTCCTGGAGGTTGCTCAGCACTCCCAGTGTTTGCTCTGCAATACCAGGGGTCGTTTGGGCCTGCACCTACAGAGATTCCTTGCCTGGGGCTCTTTCTGCTGAGGTTGCTGCCTTGGGCCTGCTCTGGCAGAGGTCTTGGCTCAGGCCTGCTCCCTCAGCAGTTCTGGATTCATGCTCCACACCCACAGAGGTCTCTGGTTCCTGCCTAGTCCCTCCAAGGTTCCAGATTCACACCCAGGCCCGCAAAGGTCCTGGTTCAGGTCTAGTCCCTTGGTGGTCCCAGACTCATGCCTAGACCCACAGAAGTTTCTAGACCTGCAGAAGTCGCTGGTTCCTGCCTACTCCCTCAGCAGTTACTCCCTTGTACCTGCTCCCGTGGAGTTCGCTATCTCAGTCCTTCTCTGGCCGAGGCTGCTGGCTCAATCCTGTTTCCATAAATGTCCCTGGTTTGGGTATGTTCCTGTTGAGGTCTCTGGCTGGGGCTTAGTCCCACAAGGGTCTCTAGCTCCAGTCTACTCCCTCAGAGGTCCCAGGCTCATTCCCCCTTTATGATTTCTTATGAGCAACTGCTTGATTTGTGTTCTAATTAGCTTTAGTTGTCTGCTTGACACAACTTAAGTTCATCTGAGAGAAAAATCTAGATTGAGGGATTCCCCAGATCAGCTTGTCCTGTGGGTATGGCTGTGGGGACTGTTTTGATTACTGATGTCAGAAGGTCAAGCCTGCTGTGAGCACCACCTTGGATGTGTTGCCTGGTGTGTGTAAGAAACAAGCTGAGCACCAGACAGTGAGTGAGCCAGGGAAAGAGCCAGCAAGCTGCTTTCTTCCATGGTTTCTTCTCAAGCTCTTCCTTGAGTTCCTGCCCCCACTTCCTGCAATGATGAACTGTGACCTGGAAGTGCAAGCTAAATAAATCTTTCCTCTGCTGAGTTGCTTTTGGTCAGAGTGTTTCATTGCAGCACCAGAGAGGAAACTAGAGTAATTCTTAACCTTTTCTTTGTCCTTAAAACCTAAATACTGGCATTGTAGAAGATTCTTAGGTAGAAGGGGTTTAATGTGGAACAAGTTTAAAGACCTCCTGTCTATATCTTTTCATTTTTATTTTTAATATGCTGTGGTTAGGAAACTGTGCTCCTTAGGGTTATTTGTGATAAAGGAGCAGACTCTGACAAAGAGCAAAGACCTCTTTAGGTACGGTACATTGACTTTGTGTGTGAAGGAGCCACACGCTGGAATGTCCAATGGTGGATAACAGCATCAGTTTACTTCTTCATAAAATACCTTTAAATAAATGAGGTAATTAGTACAAATAAAAGAGACCAATAGCCAATTAAAATGTATCACATTTGCATAGTGTGATGGGTTGCTTTAAAGGTCTACTTGACAGAATCTAGACTTACCTGGGGGAGGAACTGTCTGGCAAATCAGTGGGAGATTGTCTGGGTAGCTTTAATTAACATGGGAAGACACATCCATAGGCATCCCTGGGCTGTATAGATGGAGAAAGACAAGCTGACCCTTAGCATGTATTCATTGCTCTCTGCTTTCTGATTGTGGATACAATGTGGCCACCTACTTCAAGCTCCTGCTCCCTTGGTATCTCCACTACAGCATAAACCCTTCTTCCAGCATCTGAATATTTATCACAGCACCAGGATAAGACATCAAGACATGTGTTCTTTTCACGTGCTTTATGTGGCTTACTTCTGCCTCTCTAAGTCAGAGCAGGGATAGATAAACTGGAATCTATGAGATGACTCCAGCTCAGAGACACAAAGTGGTTCACTCAGGGCCATTGAGCTGTTGACATAATTATGGTCAGAGCACAGGCCTCCTTCCATTCTGCCTAAAGAACCTAGGGAAAATAAATAAAAGAGCAGACGAGGAGATATCCATGAGAGCCTGTTTTGGAGAATCAGTTGCAGGGATCTAAAGTGACTGGGGAAACTTAACTTCATGGGGAGAAAATATACTGGAGTTAATCAGTGCCCAGCACCAGTTCTCTTGGCCCTTAAGATGTTTTAAAGTCTTATTTTTTTTTCCTGTCAGAGTAAATTCTTCATAACTGACGTGTAGGGAAGTAGGCAAGATGCCAAAAAGTGGACAGACTGAACGGAAATGAGAGTGTCATTGTTAGGCTGCTGGATTTGCTAAAACAATTCCGGTGCTTCAGGGGTCTGGCATTGGTTTTTATTTTTCATTTATTTATTGTTTATTCAGTCAATGTTTATTTCAGGATGGACAGTATGGTGTGATTTGATAGACAGGGGTCAGGGGCATGGCTCAGTTGGTAGAGTGCTTACTCATCATGCACAGAGCCCTGAGTTCAGTCCTTCCCATTGCATACACTGGGTTTAGTGGTGCACACCTATAATCCCAGCACTCCAGAAGGGGAGGCAAGAGGTCAGAAGTTCAAGGTCACCCTTTCCTACTTTCTGAATTTGAGGCCAGCCTGGATTACATAAAACCCTTTTTTAGAAAATAAAAGAATCCCACTTTCTTCAAATTGTTTACATACTAAACAGGAGGATGATGGGCATCTCTTTAACTTAAACTATGAATCTTGTTCTACAACTTTAAATATAATTAAATTGTGTATTCATAATTAATGGTTTTTATGGTATATAACATATTTTAGTGGGACCTGTAATTTATTTTATTTATTTATTTAAAAATTATGTATGCGTGTATATATGCATAGGAGTGTAGTTACTACAGAGGCCAGAAGAGGGCGCTGGGTCTCCCAGAGCTGGAATTACAGGTGACTATGAACCACCCAACATGGGTACTAAGGACTAAACTTAGTCTTCTGAAAGAATAGCAAGTGCTCTTAACTGCTGATACATCTGTCCAGCCCCTGTAGCTGTAGTCATTTTAATTAGCACACATCAACTATATAAAATATGTGCCTCACCGTGACATTTACCCATTCTGTAAAATGTGCATCAATCACATTCAGCCCCCTCCTGCCCTCTCTCCCCATCTCTTCCTAGGATATACTGTCTCTTTGCTAAGAGACGGGTGTGTGTGTGTGTGTGTGTGTGTGTGTGTGTGTACATGTGTGTACAGGTGTCAGCACAGTCCAGAGAGCTTGTTGGATCACCTGGAGTTGTAGTTACAGACAACTGTGACCTGCCTAAACTAGGTATGGGAATTGATCTTGGGTCTTCTGCAGGAGGGGCAAGCCCACATAAATGTGGAACCATCTCTCTATCCCTGCCCCGCACTGTTTCCTTTATCCAGTTATCTGTTTATGGGGACCTCCACAATGTGGCTATTGTGGATAGTGCTATAGTCAATGTATATGTAAGTGCTTATCATGCACTGCTGTCAGTTCCTTTGGGTCTATTCCCAGGAGTGGTCTAGCTGAGTCATAAAGTAGTCTTTGGAGGAACTGCCAGGCTGGCTTCTATTATGGTTTCTCTAATGTACAACCCCACCAGCTCTGCAAAGTTTCCTTCCTTGTATCTTTGTTAATATTTGTCAGTTTGGGTTCTCCTTTATTACAGCCATTCTGACTAGATGAGTGGAGTCTCAATGTGGAATTTCATTGCTTCTTTTTAAACATGAGATGAGTCTTATTTTTAATTATTTAATTCTATGTATGTGTATATGTGTGTGCATGCTTGTCTGTATGTGCACCACTTGCGTGCAGTGCTCACAGAAGCCAGAAGATGGCATTGGATACCCTAGATCTGAATTTACAGGAAGTTGAGAGACTCCTGATGTGGATGCTAGGAATCAAACATGAGTCCTTTGCAAGAGCAGCAAAGCCCTCCTAACTTTTGAGCCACCTTCTCAACCCCTTATTATTTGCTTTTTACCTATATATCTGAATGTCCCTGAGAGCTAAAATTGCTTAACATTTTTCACATATTCATTAGTAATTTGTGTTTCTTCACTTGACAAGTATTTGTTTAACTCACTTGACCATTTACTGGTGGGACTATTTATTTTTGGTGTTTGATTTTTTTCATGTATTCTGAACATTAATAACATGCCACATGAACAGCTGTACAGATTTTCTGTCATTTTATAGACTGTAATTTCACTCCTAAATGCTTATCTTATCTTTTTAATTGTATGTGTTGCCATCTGTCAATTGTTGCTGTTATTTCTTTAGTTATTAGAGTTTGACTAAGAATGGTGTTGATTGCTTGTGCATTATGGTGTTGTCTCTCTTGTGCTTTTTCTAGCAGATTCAAGTACTCATGGTCTCTGATTTATTTTGAGTTGACTTTTTTGGTATAGTGTTTTATTCCTCAATATGTAGAATTTTCCAGCATCATTTGATGAAGTAGTTCTTCTTAATCTTTCATACATTTTTGGCACCTTTGTTGAAATTAGATGGTTGTAGTTGCATGAGATTATTATTGGGTCCTGTGTTCTAATTTCACTGGTCCCTATACCTATGTCACTATGGCTCTGCAGTATAATTTGAAGGTAGTTATTGTGATACCTCTAACTTTGCTTTTTCTGCAAATAATATTCTTCTTATTCAGGGTTTTCTGTGCTTCCATATGAGTTTTGGGATTGGAAGCAGAAGAAATCCATGAGTCTTGTTTAGAAGGGGTAAACTCTTTCCCTTACAATGCAGGATACCAGCAATGCAGCTGACTTTAAAAGCATGGAGAGCAGGTTTCTGCCATGTGGATGAATTTAAGGTAAATTAGCATCGGGGATGAAAGATGAGGAAGTATGTTGGTGAAAGGTCTCATATTGCTTGGCTCTGTAGCTGAACTTGCGTCTCATGGAGAGAACAAGTGAAGGCTGCAGCTCACACTCGGGGAAAGGAGAAGACTGTGAGTGATGCTTCGGGTGCTTTCCAGGTGTTTGTAGGGATTTTAAAAGTTTAGAGGAAGCCGGGTGGTGGTGGCACACCTTTAATCCCAGCACTCTGGAGGCAGAAGCTGGCGGATCTCTGTGAGTTCAAGGCCAGCCTGGTCTACAAGAGCTAGTTCCAGGACAGGCTTAAAAGCTACAGAGAAACCCTGTCTTGAAAGACAAAATAAAATAAAATAAAATAAAATAAAATAAAANNAAAATAAAATAAAATAAAATAAAATAAAATAAAAGTTCAGCGAACAAGGTGATGACATAGGTGAGGGATCCAAGAGGGACACAGAGCTTGGAAACACAGGCTTTGGGGGACCAGCAACATACATGAGATGGAATCCTTTGGTTGAGAAAGCTTTCTCAGGAGAGAGGGAAACTGTAGTTAGAAGATCAGAGGCCAGGTGTTGTCAGAGGTTTCTGTCCTGCCCAGTCCTGCAGTCATTCAGTCTCAAACAATCACACAGAGGTCTATATCAATTATAAACTGATTAGCCTAGTATCTCAGGCTCTTCTTATTAACTCTTTTTTACATGGTACATTAACCCATTATTCTTGCCTGTGCTAGCCATGTGGCTCAGTACCTTGCTCCGTGAGGCAGTCACAACTTGCTTCCTCTGTGTCTGGGTCACGACT
This sequence comes from Bramus lutescens, assembly GCA_001685075.1. NCBI lineage: Eukaryota > Metazoa > Chordata > Mammalia > Rodentia > Cricetidae > Bramus > Bramus lutescens. The sequence continues at coordinate 129,167 of LOEQ01002545.1, forward strand.
GCAGATTGTGCTTCCATCTTCCCAGCATTCTCGGTTCCCCGCCTCTACTTCCTGCCTGGCTACTGACCAATCAGCATCTTATTAAAAATAATACAAGTGACAGGATAAATGACCATTATCCCACAGCAGCCAGGGATAAAATCCTCACGGAAATCAGAATGCACCAGGCGGCAGAGGAACAGAAGCTGTTAAGGGAAGTCTAGAAGAGGTTACTGTGTAGAAAGCTAGGGGCTAATGTCAGGCACCAAACACACAGCAAACATCATCTCAGCATAATCAGGTGTTTGCCAGTGCTCAGGTCTTAAGATCTGATTTTAGGGATGGAATTAAGCTCATTGCCCACACTTGGTGACAAATAGGTTGTCAATGCCCTTGGCAAGGGTGAATTAATTTATCGGAGCTGCAAGGGTCAAACATCACATTGCAATGGGCTAAAACATAGAAGAGAGGATGAGAGTTGACAGTGGAGGCAGTTACGATGCCCCAGCAAGTGTGTATACAGAAAGCAGAATGGTAACTCACTGGAGAAACTTCTGGGATGGATGTTGGGGTGAGATGGGTATGAAAACACGAAAGCTAGGAATTAATGACTGTGTGCAAAAGAGAGAATGAGAGGACAGAGGTCTCCAGTGCCTCTGGCAAGTATGTATGTATTTCCATCCATAAATCACACAAAAGTTGATCTTGGACCTGAAGGAAGCAAGAGAAAAATGTGTGTGTGTGTGTATGTGCACTCATACACACACACACACACACATGAGCATGTGTACATGCGCACATATATGGGAACATGTACATATTTTAAGACTAGATGTTGACACTGAGTGTTCTCTATTGTTGCTCATCTTAATTTTTAAGACAGGGTCTCTCACTGAACATGGCACTCACTGATCTGGTTGGTCAATGAACACCCAGACTCCTTCTGTCTTCGTCTTCTTAACACTGGGGTTACAGACATGGGCCACACTGACAGGACTTGATTTAGGGTGTGCAGCATTTGAGCACAGATCCTCACGCTTGCACGGCAGGCATGCAGTATCTGAACCATCTTCTCAAGCCCCAGGAAAACCATTTTGGAAAGAGACAGAGCAAGACATGGAGGAAACAACCACTCTGTAGCATGGGAAGGGTCCTGCTCATTCAGGACTGGTTGGTTCAGTAGCCACCTGGTTATTTATCCTTTGTACCACCTATGCCCAGACTCATCCAAGAGAAACCACAGTGGCTACTCATCACAAAGGACACTAGATAGAGCCAGAGCCCCCCAGGCTCAGCTTCTGGGTTCTACACTCCATCACCATTGTTCGTTCTCCAACCTTTGATCCAAGTTTGTTAAAATGCCTGAAACTACCCTGGTCTCCCAAAAGGAGGGTAGTACCGGAAATTCCACTAAAGCCCCAAATCCCCAATGCCCAAGCTTAATCGAATGGACATATTTCATTAGACAAATGTCGCTGCCATCTGCTGTGCGCCAATTAGGAATGCATGAGGAACATATTTCTCAATTACGTTGGAGATTTCTGGGCCCAGAGGCCCTGGCAAGCAGCCTTTCCTCGGGCACCACTGGATGGGGAGACCAACCTCCAGCTCACTGTGGCTCCTATCCTGTTCGCTTTCTCTCTGGCCCTTCCACTAAGCTGTTACTGGATTCTCTCTTGGGTTGAACCAGAACCCAAGCAAATACCTTGCCCTCCAGATTAAAATCATTGCCATAATGAATTTATCAGATTATCTGTCCTGGCAGCTGATGTGTGGGGCTATGTTATCTGAACCCTAGAACCACTCTGCTAAGTGGAATCTCTGGTGTGTAGATCCAGAACCTGTGGCTGACTGATCCTTTGTGGCTTACCAAGGCCCTAGAAATTATGTGGGGTTGAACTGGGCTTGGAACCAAAGCTGTCTGATGTCAGAACTCGAGTACCCACAGTAATTTCAGAGTCACGTGGGAGGGAAATGCAAAGAGGATGGTAGGAGAGTTAGCCTCTTCCGAAATGTGCGTGGTCTCCTGTGGGCGAGCTAAGGAATACTTCCATCAGTGTAGACAGAGACTAAAGAGTGGAATCTGTCTCAATTCCTGAGTCTGAGCATCGTGGCATGGAGTTAGTCCCCATGCAGATGGACTATCCTAAAACTGTGGGCTGCAGAGAAAGGCGCCACATCTGGCTACCTGTTTGTCTTCACCCCCAAGCTACTTGATTGCTAACTCTGTCTACCTCTGTCTACCATACACCTCTGGATGCTCTTTCCTCCATCCTAAGTCTCTCATCATATTGATAAAATTTTGGTCTATGCTATTGTCCTAAAAGTCCTAAAACCCTGATCTCACAACCTTTTCTTAACTTTACCATCTGTTTTACAGGGTGAAACAGAGGCATCTTCAAGCTACCTCTGTTTCTTATCAGCCTCTGCATGATGCCTGCTCACCATGCCCTGCCACCTCAGTAAAATCATCAAATTAACCGTGGCGCCTTATTCGGCATGTTTTATAAAGTAGATACCACTGAAAGCACACAGCCATTAGCTCAGCAGGTTCCCTTCCTACACTGGCACCCACACAGGAATCTCCACTGAGACATGACAAGACACATAAGTGCACAGCACACGTGTGTGAAAAGATGGAGCCACTCATCCTAGACATTTGCATGCTGGATTGTATGGATGGATGGATGTTGGATGGCAGTCACCATACAGAGAGAGGAAGGGAGAGGAGAGACAGTGGGAGGTGGTGAGCTTGGGCACTCCGTGGACTGATCTGAGGGGACAGAGCCCACTTGTGTGCACCAGAGCTCATCCTGCCCTGTGAGTGTCTGTACCATGCATTGATGATCACCCACTGCCCTGAAGTCTCATGGCTTTGGACAGGACTCCTCTTCTTTGAAGGTGGGGTGTTCTTTGCTTGACAGATACAGAGAGCAACAGAGAATTTGGGATTTATTTTCTTCTTGAAACCCCAATATCACCTGCTTGTCTCTTCCACTTTCCTGTTGTTCTTTGTTGTGTGACTCAATGAGTCTTATTAGGGTTACTTATGGGGCCATGAGTGAGGGGTTACAGAAGCATGGACAACAACAGATCAGGCTGGCTACACTGCCACATTCCTGCATAGCCTCGGGAACTTGACCTGACTCACAGGCATAGAAAAGCTGAGATTTGGTGGACTGGGCTCTCTGATGGAGAGGCTTCAGGCCTCCTACCCCTGGAAGCGCAGAATGTTTATTATATATGGCTGAACAAGGAAACAGAATTATTATATACATATAAACAAGGAGACTGGGTTACTATAGGCAACTGAACAAGGAGGCAGGTTTAGATCATCTTGGTAAGAGCAGTCTCTAAAGGGGACCAGTCTTCAGATTGTAAACATCCCTTGGGAGAAAGCTACAGGGGACATCTTCTGCACACACTATCAACGTCCCCACTCAGACCAGGAGGGAAGGCTTTCTCACTTTTCCGTGGGCCTGAAGCTTTGTCCACATCAACAACATTACATTCACTCAGGACTTCCTCTGCACCCCACACTATGCCACTGAAGAAAATGTGTGTCTTTAACTCCACCCATTAACCATCTGTAGATTAGCAGGTCAGTATGGGACCTTCTGAAAGGGTAATGGAGTCAGAATATGATCAAAACATGTCACATACATGTATGAAACGCCACAAGGAAATGCTGATAAAGGACTTTGATTAAGACACCTCTTGTGCTATCTATATGATTTAGTTATGATTTTAACAGCCCCAGACTCACTTGGCATATCTATAACAAGCTATCACTGATCTTGAACTCAGGGGGTGGGTAGAGCTGACAAGTCTGTGCTCTTGGCATTGGTAAAGAAGTGGACCTGACCTTCCCAGAGTACAAACTTGGGAAACATCTAACCTTTACTCTCTTTTCCCACCAGTAAAGTATAAGATAATAGGAGGGCCAACCATACAGGTGAATAGAGTTAAATGATGTCATCTAACATCAATCATCAACCATCAAGCCCGAGGTGGGATTTGTTTGGATGTGTGTGCACATAAGTGTGCATGTATGTGGGGGTAGCTCAGAGGTTGATGTTGTTTCTTTCTACCTTAGTTTGAGTCAGAGTTTCTCACTGAACTTGGGGTCCACTGGCCAGTGAACACGAAGGATTCTCCCATCACTGCCTCTATAGATCTGGAATTACTGCCAACACTACTATGCCAGGCATCTTACATGGGTGCTAGAGACTGAACTCGTGTTCTCGTGGTTGCATGGTAGGCACTTCATCTCCTGAGCCACATCCCCAGCCCCCAGTGTCGTAAAGCAAGGCACATCACACTAGTTCCAGAGGCTGCACATTACAAGGCATTGGCAGGGCCAGGCTTCTGATGGCTTTGGAGCAATGGTTCTCAACTTTCCTAATGCTGCGAGGGTCACATTGTGGTGACCCTCAGTCATTAAATTATCTCATTGCTGCATCAGAAGTGCAATTTTGCTACTGTCATAACCATAATGTAAATATCTGATATGTGATCCCCAAAGGGGTCATGACCCACAGGTTGAGAACTGCTGCTCTGGAAAGAGACTTTTCTCACTTCTTTTAGCTAGTCCTGCTCCCAGAAATGCTTGGCATTGCTAGACTTGTAGGCATTTCATAGAAGTTGTGTAGCTGTCTTCTCCATGACTGTGTTTACATCAGCTCCCATCTTTTGGTCCCTCCCCGTTTCCAATAGCCCTCTCCTGAGAACACCAGGCCTACTGACTGTGTCCTCATTCCAGGACCATCATTTTCTTTCTCGTTTCAACATGTATTTTAGCTATTCTGAGAATTTCATATAGATATGCAACACATTTTGATTATAGTCTATACCCTACAACCCTTCCTACTCCTCCCAGACATCCCCTACCATCACATCATCCTCTGAACTCCAGGTCTTTTGTTTGTTTGTTTTTAATAACCCATTGAACCCAATTAGTGCTGCCCTTGTGTGCATGTGTGTGGGGCCATCCACTGGAAGGTGAGAAACCTGCCAGACATCTCAGACCCGAAGAAAGCTGACTCTGCCTCCCTCAGCTGCAATCGACCCATCAACAGTCAAAGCTCCTCAGCTAGGGGTGGAGTCTTGTGAGTCCCACTCCCATCAATGCTGGAAGGTTGACCCGCTTGATCCCCTGCAAAGAGCCACAACTGCTGTCTGGTGGGGACATTTTGGTTTGTGCATCTCTAAAATTCCTGATTAAAATTACATTCCAAGGCACTTTGGATAGGATTTTAACTACCAGTAGAGGACTTTGGCCATCTTGGATACAGAATCAATGTTGGGTAGATATTTCTCCGTTTTTCGCCCCAGAAGTTTCTATGGTCAAAGTAAGCATCGGTGATAAAAAGGATTGACAGTGTTTGCTTGGAAAGAACTCATGTCTCAGTCAGCGGTGGCAGCAGGAAGCCTCTGTGTTCTTGGGAACATCATCAATATTGGGACACTCTGACATGTGTCAGCCACTGGGGTTCTCCAGGGATCCTTCTCTGGAGACAGTTCCACAGATGGAAATTATCCTCTCATCCCCAGCCATGTGAGTGATGGCCTGTCTTGACGTGGTTGGCCAGAGAACCAGACAGCCGGAGCTGTGAGGGTTCAGCTTCCAACTCAGCCAGGCCTCTCTTTAGCAAAGAGGGAAACAGAGGCACGGGAAGCAGTGCTTCTTGCCATGGCTTACCTGGCAAGTGAGAGGCAGAGCCTTAATCCCAGTCTCTGTACTTAGCTCCTACATGGTGTGCTTTCATTCACAGAAGATCCAACATCAGTGCCGCCAATGCCCTTGTTCTGATTTTTCTCTGTACAAAGCTCCTGACCTTTCTACTTGAAGAATGGGAGAGCAACTCTGGGCTGGTGCTGTCCACTAGAGATACAACTTGGGACTCATAGGAACCTCTGCACTTTCTAGTGGACACATTAGAAGCATAAAATGTATGGGCCGCAGAGATGTCTCTGCTGGTAAAGCATCAGGCCCTGAGTTTGGATCTCCAGCATCTATGTAAAAACTGGGCACTGTTGTACTCCCTGGGCTGGGAAGGCAGAGGATCTGTAGGACTTTCTGGCCAGCCCGTCTAGACGAGTTAATGAGCCCCAGGTTCAATGAGAGACCCTGTCTCAAAAACCAAAATGGAGAGCCATTAAAAGACCTCCAGATGTTATGTGAGTGTCCTGGGGAGACGGAACAAAGTCCCTTCACCTTAGATAAGGCACTGACAACAGACAAAATAAACAATTGCTCCTCAAGCCAGCTTGATGGACCAATGAGATTATTGGGGTTCTTCTCTAGGAACATGAGCAACGCAAAGGCAGCTGCGTCATTGAAGGCCCACCCCTGTATGAGCGGTGACTCATGGAAGCTCCATCTCTAGAACCCCCTGCAGGACTAGCAGGCAGTCAACATGCTGAGTCTCATCAGCAGTTGTTGTTACTGCTTATGGAACCATGGGGAAGGGACTTGCAAGTGCTTGAAGGAGCCTCTGAGACACCAGGAGCCTCTGAGACGCCATCACGGTTATTTATTTCCAGAGTTTTATCCACCCTCCCTCCAGGATAAGATGCTTTCATTTGGAAGCAGTGCCTACATAATACAGATATTGATATGACCTACATGCAAGCACACATGCACAGGTACCTACACTCCCATATACATACACACGGACACATGAGAGAGAGAGAAAGTCAGCAGGCAAGAGCAGGGAAGAGTAACTATACTTTTGACTCACCCTTGTGTATCCAAGCTCTGGCTTGAGTGTGCAATTTTTAATGAGCCACATCAGGTCTTGTCATCTTTGACATCTCCCACAAATTTTGCTCATTCTAGTGCTCATTTACCACATTTCAGGGGCTTGGTGGCTGTGCATATGCAGTGGGCTGCCACCGGGACAGCACACTTCTAGGCTAGCCATCCTGGCACTGTCTGTCATGCACAGCAGTACCCGACCCATAGCTTTCACCTACAGAGTGACTGAAGTCTCAGGTTACATCCATTCTCTCATGAAACTTTTGGTCAGAATTTCCTGTGTCCTGTGAAACTAAATGATAACAAGCAGATGAGAAATTTTGGGTGTTGTTTCCAAAGTGTCTTTGTTGTGACAAACTGCATAGCTATGGAGTGCTGGGCCAGTCTCTTCCTAAACTGTCTGTGCTAAGGGGCACAATGCTTGTGCCTTCATTCCCAGCACTCAGAGACAGGAATTTTGCTGTGAGTTCACGTCTAGCCTGGGCTACATAGTGAGTTCCAAGCCCACATGTACTACACAATAAATCCCTGTCTACAAAAGTAACAAAAAGGAAGGGATGTGTCATGTCAATCTTATATATAATAAACAATACACATACATGCACACACACTTATATAGCTGGCCTGCCACCATTTATTTAAGATTCTAAAGTCAACTAGAAGTAGCTTCTCTCTAGTTTGGGGACCAGGAAATGGATGCAGAAGCATCAGAAGAGACCCATTTGGCCAATTGGTTCTCAGGTTGGTGGACGATGTGGCCCACATTGCCAAGCACCTGTGGATAAAGGCTTGTCCTAAGCTGAGCTGTCGCAGGGTGTCTTGTTTTCCTCTGGCTCTAAGAAAGATAGCAAAGGACACTGGAAAACTGTTTGGTGTCCTGTCCCTAGGCAGGTTAACTCCAGTGCCTGCTGGTAGTTTCTGGAAGGCACCCCTGATCTGACTGCAACTCTTAGCTCTTCAAAGCACTTATGCATGGGTGAGCAATTGATCCCACTTTTCCTGAGAGGGAGTGCAGTCAAGATTATAGCCCCAACTCCTCCCCCATACTCAATGTACTTGGTTCTGCCCCTCCTCACTTCTTACCGTTTCTCTTCCCCGCTGTTCACTACCCATCAATGTCTGCTTTGAATCCTCAAGCATCCCATACTTTTTCATACCTTGGGGGGTAACTCACACAAGCTGTTCATTTTGTCTAGCAATCTTTCTTCCTTTAGCTTACCTCTTAGGCTCAGCTTAAATATCACCTCCTCAGGAAAGCCTTCCTTGATTCTCTTGGGCTTGGTTTGTTGCCTTCCATAAACTTTCCAAACCTTTATCTCATAATTTCTAACCCAGCTACATCTCTATAACTGTCTGTGTGAGGCTCGGATTGACCCATGTGTCTTCATGGACTGAAAGATCAAGGAGCGACACTAGGTTACTCAAAGTTCTTTGCCTGGCATTTAACACTATGCCTGGTGCAGCAGGCAATTAGCAACTATTGGCTTACAATCCAGGAATGTTCTGCATGCCGATGGCGTTTCGTTTTAGGGTAGTTACTGTGTGTACAGAGAAAAGGACAAGCCAAGTCATTTCATCTGTTTAAAACATTTTATTTCTGTGTATGCTGAGGGTCTGTGTGAATGTATGTCACACGTCTGTGGGTGCCCATGGAATCCAGAAGAGGGTGTTGGACCCCCTGGAGCTAGAGTTACAGACAATTGTGAGCCACAGGTTGCGCGGTTCCCTGGGACTCAAACTCATGTCCTCCTGAAGAGCAGTAAGTGTTCTTAACTGCTGAGCCACCTCTTCGGCCTCCAATCACTTCCTTCCGGTCTAACATTAACTTTCATTGGTGCAATACTGTGTGCTGTGAAGGATGTTCCAGCTGTGTTCGGAAGTTCCAGAACATTCTCTGTGTTTCCCTTCCTTGAGCTGTAGCTGAGACGCAATCATGGGAGCCTGCTGCACTGTTGCAGCAGAGATCTCAAGGAGCCTTGCCCCCTAGTTACACCCCTGTGCTCACTATCTGTGTGACAACAGGAAGCCAGAAAAGCTTAACTGCAATGGAATGGGCCAGTCCCTGGTCGCATACCCAGTGGGTGGCTCCAACCCGAGTGCTAGGCTTGTCTAAACCAGAAGGTATGAGGCAAGCTAGATGTGACTCTAGGATCTCCAGAGCCTCCCTCTCAGGCTGCAGCCACTGGAGAAATCCTGTCAGAAGTCATGAGGCTTATGACACGCTGGGTCCTTGGGAACAGAAGCTTGTCAGAAGAATAGAGGTCACCTCTGCTCCATTCAAGGTCACTATCCTGTCACTGGCTGTGCCTAGAATAGAAACTGGCTCAGGACACAGTTCTTGCTGTTTCTGAACACCACCCAAATGTCCGTTAGATGATGGTTATTTTCCTTCTGTTTTAGTGGGTATAGACTGTGGAGAGTCCAAACAAACAGGTATTTCTGCAGGGATGCACATACGTGTCCCCGGAACTTTAGGCTGGTGGTACTTTGTGCAGGGATAGAGGGATTTTCAACAGATCTGAGTATGAGTTGAGACTTTGCCAGACCTCCTGGAATCTCCTTCCCTAGGCAGGAGGAGTCCATTTGTCCATTTGTATTATTTCAACAACATATCTTCTCTCTCTCTCTCTCTCTCTCTCTCTCTCTCTCTCTCTCTCTCTCTNNNNTCTCTCTCTCTCTCTCTCTCTCTCTCTCCAAGATTTTCACTGCGCAGGCCTGGTTGACCTAGAACTCACGAGGTCCACCTGCCTCTGCCTCCTGAGTGCTGGCATTAAAAGCATGTACCACACCGTACTTGGTAACTGGATGCCATTTGAGGGCTCCGGTTGACTCTGGTTTGAAGTGCTTGTTGCACATGTAGTTTTTTACAGAGTGATGTGTCCGGTCATTCCTATTGCCAGCGTGTTGAGGGCAAGGATGTCCCATGATTTGGGTATCCAGTGTGTGGGGCCAGCCCTTTTCTCAGTCATTCTCTGGAAAGAACCAGGTCCTCTTGGATTTGCCTTTCCCATTTGAGAAGTGGGAGTGGCAGATCTTACACTGCAGCTCCCCGCGAGTTTCTAATATAGGCAACTTGATGTCAGATGCTTTGAAAAACACAGCATTCACTTCCCCTTTCTGCCCATCTTTTATCTTTCTCCCTGCTTCCCCTTTCCCTATGCCTTTTTTCTTTGCACTTGGCGTGTTTCAGGCATAACAAAGGATATATGTGATGGATACTTGGCTCATGTCATCCCATTAAAGGATCTAGGGTATAAAGGAGGATATAGAAATGGAAGGGCAAAAATATAGTGTCATGCATCACAACATCAAGTAGTACCATGTTAATTGCTTTTATTGAGCTATACATTTTTCTCTATTCCTCTCCCTTCCTCCCAGCTCCCTTCTACCCTCTCCTATAATCCCCATACTTCCATTTTACTCATGATACCTTAGTAAAGACTGTTTTAGACACTTGTGTTAACTTATTTCATCTTCTTTGTGTGTGTGTGTGTGTGGGTGCACATGTGTGCACATTTGGGGGCTATTGGTCAACCTTATTTGTCATTTCCTGAGTGTCTTTCATATCTTTTATTTTGGCTTTTTGGTTTTGGGTTTTGTTTTGCTTTTATTTGATTTGAGTCAGGTTCTCTCATTGGTCTGAAGTTCAACAAGTAGAAGATGGTACTGGCTGGTTGTCAAACCCCAGCAATCTGGCTGCATCTACCCCTACCCACACCAGCCTAGCATTACACTGGGTGTTGGGAGTCAAGCCCAAGTCTTCATGCTTATCCAGCAAGCACTTACTGACTGAGCCATCTTTCCAGTCTCTCATATCCTCTTATGGTTTATGAGTGGGTACAATGTTGAGGAAAGTGTCTCTCTCTCTCTCTCTTAGCAATCACTGACTGCCAATAGATCCTCAGTGGGTCCATCACAAACCCCTCCCCACTCCATGATGGATCATTAATGGGTCCAATTGTATGCAGGTCTCATGTGGATAATAACAGTGCTGAGCAACTGTCTATTAAGGGCAAGAGCTAGTCTATGCTTGGAGGACAATGTTCTACAACTCTAATGTCCCAAAGGACAGAAGCCTTGTCCTTTGTGGTCCCCTTTGTGTGTCTTTGGTGTTTAGACTTGTACATGTTCCTATTGCTTGAGAATGGATTGTGGTTGAGTGGGAGATGGAGGACGATATACCAGGCTGCTCCTATCTTACAAGCAACCCTAAAATCTGAAGTGATTGTAGGCCATTTCTGTGACTCTGTTCCATGTGTGCATCTTCTCCTGGGGGGACTATTGCCCTTCCTTCCAGGGGCATTTGAAATCTGGTTGGTCTTGTCATAAATCAAGGAAACAAGAATGGCTGACATTTGGTGGGTAGGAGATCATCTTTGTTACTGTTCTATCAAAGAGAACCCATGACCAAGGCAACTCAAAAAAGAAAGTAAGTTACAGGGCTTGCTTACAGTTTCAGAGGGTGAGTCCATGACTAGCATAGTAGGGAGTATGGCAACAGGCTTGATGCTGGAGCTGTAGCTGAGAGCTTGCTTCTGATGCAAAGGCTGCAGTTAGAGAGAGTGAGTGTGTGAGACTGGGCCTGGCATGAACTTGAAAGCCTCAAAATGCAACCCCAGTGACAGACGTCCGACAGTGCCACACCTAAGCCTGCACGTCAACTGAAGCCAAACATTTTACCACATGAGCCTAATGGGGGCCATTCTCATCCAAACAACTACAGAGATAAAGGATGTACTTTTCTCCTCGTGTATGGGACAGTTCTAAATTGCGCAACAAGAAAGGTCCTGTCCAGAACAATAGGCATGCTCCCCAAACTGCAGTAAGAAACAGTGAATCTTCACAAGGAATAGCCTCTGGAAGCCTTGACCTTTTATCAAAGAGAAGGCTTAAAGGAGTGTGGCCTTAATCTTTTGTGAACTGTAGATCTGCTCTTGGTCATTGAGATACTTATACTGAGAGAAGGTTCATATCAACTGAGGGAAACTTTCCTGTCTAGTCAGGGTCTTGTATCAGCCATCTCTTCCTACATATGGAGCTTATTGTTATTTGCATGAAAAGCATCTTACTTGTGATTTCACTTGAATCTAACAACTCTCCATAGCAAGGCAATAATGTTACAGGGAAAAAAAGTTTTATGTCAGTCCTTCAGACAAAATGTCTATCAGACAAAACAGACTCAATAAACTCAATGACTCGCCAAGATTACACAACTTATAAAAATGAAGGAGAATCTGCTGTCTCCTGATTAATTTTCTTCCTCAGGTCATATTATCTTCAGTCCCCTGTGGTTTTGTGGATGGGACCATGATTATGACAATGATCACATTAACATAATAATAAAAGCTTCTCACTGTGTGTAAACTGTCTCATTTGCTCCTCCTCTCAAGTCTGTGACCCACCCTGGCTGTCACTTTGTCCTTGGAGATGATGAAGCTGATGCTTACAGAGATCCATAACTCTCCAGGACTGACATGCAAAAAAGACAAGATGTGGAATTATAGGTGACTACACCCTGTCCAAGATTTCATATCTCCAAAGTGACAACAAGCCAGGTGTGGTGGTCCAGAAAGTGGTTGGGAAAATATGTTGCCATTTGGCTTGAAGAAAGTGGGGTTCCTCTGTTTTCTCTAAGACCCAAGACCTCAAATTATTTTTGCATATTTCTCTGCTCCAATCAACCCTGATATTGAAGAAACTTAGTGCTAATGAGGCCATATTTATTTGCTTTCCCTTTGCTTTTCCTCAAGACTAAGGAAGAGAAGAGAATGAGGGAACAGACAAAACTTGGAATGAAAGAAGCCACTGAATCCCCTGAATGCACTTAGACATAAAGGAGCACAGACAACTTTTGAGTGGCTATACCATTGAAGAAAACGCCCTTTAGCAATCATTAACTGCCAATAGATCCTCAGGGAGAGAGGGGAGGGTCATTGCAATTCTCTCTTCCTCTCATGATAGACTATTAATGACCCAATCTTGTGTAGGTCTCATGTGGATAATGGCAGCTGCTGAGAGATCAAATGGGCAACAGCCAGATGAGGCAATGGCCTGAGGAAGTCACATTATAAAATTACCCTTTATTCTTGAAAGCTATCTTGCCCTAAGCTGAGGACATCTTTGGATGAGGGTTCCTTCCTTCCCAAAACGCCCTTTCAGAGGATGGCCATCTCTAGGAATTATGACTGTCTTCCCATTTTTCTCCCAAGAAATTGTAGCTCCCAAGTCTATCTTCCTTCCTTCCTTCCTTCCTTCCTTCCTTCCTTCCTTCCTTCCTTC